>VZUI01037496.1:0-44959 GCA_013401135.1 Cettia cetti | reverse complement strand
ATGTGCTTGGGGAGCCTTAATGGGCCATTATCAGCCAATATCCCCATGGGGGGGGGGGGAATGAGCGATGAAAGAGATAAGGAACACTACTCCACCTAGTTTTAATGGCTGAGCCATTATCAGAAAGTATCCACCCCCCTCCCCCCCGTAGTTACAAGAGACAAAGGAAAAAAGAAAAATATATTTCCCCCACTGCTTTCAACAGATGAAATAGAATACACTTTTTTTTTTTTTGGTTCCATAACCCAAGACAGAAAGCTAAATAACAGATACTTACTAAGAATTATTCACATACATTAACTGTATTATCTAAACTCTTGTTCTGTCCTTGTTTCTGTCCTGTAATAGCAAAGTTACCTTAGAGAACAGAGCCTGTCCAGGACTGCCTGGATCAAAGATAATCTTGTGTAGATTTCAGCTCTGTAATGAATGAAATATATCACATGTGAAAGAAAAATCCTAAGGATAAGATGATGAATACGTTCTCTGCAAGCGACTCTTAGGACAGGGTGGAAAAGTTTTCTCTAATTTTCCCTATCTTTTGCCCTAAAATATTTTGTATTCTTCAAAATGGATTGTGAAAGGACTAGCAACTGTTTCATGGTTTATATAAATTAATCTTAAGGTGATTGTGAAAAAAATGCATATTGTCATCTATTCTCTGGGACCCGAAAGAGACAAACACTTTTTATTTCCTTATTTTATGCTTTATAGAAAGGCTGGAAATCATTAAAAAAAAAAAAAAAAAGATCCTTTACCCAAATACAGCTTTCCTGTGACAAAGTAATCTTCAAGTTGTATTACGTCTCTACGGGGGTGGAGTTTTTTAGCTTGGACATTTTTGTAATATACATATCTGTGTGCTCATCTGGCTTTGCTATGAGAATGTGACTGTATTTAAAAGCTTTTGACACTGATTTCAAGATAGGGCTGTGCCCAGCTTATTAAACATTTCCTGGCTGTTCTTTTGGGGTGACTTTGTAGCTTGGTATAGGCCATGCTTTGGACAGATGAGCAGGAGTGGTGTCTGTGTGTATGTGTGTGTGCGTAGCACGCACAGATACAGATACAGCTATTTTTGTGTGTGTGTATGTAAAACTTAGGGTAGACATACAGCTTGGTTCCTTGTTTTGTCAATTACCATCACATGTGCAAGGCTGCTGAAAGATGGAAGTAGGGCTGATGGTGCTATGTGGAAAATGAGAATCAATTATTACTCAATGATGTGCCTGTCAAATGAAAGTGTAAAATGGGGTATCTCTTTCACCATCTATAGGTATAAACTTAAAATCATACTTGTAGGAAAATGAAATATATTTACATTTAGTCTGGACATTGAACAGTTCTTAAAAGAAGGATGAGGCATGTCAGTACTTGTAATGTTCATTATTACCCATTTGAGTTAATATATTGTGATTATTGAAACCTCTCATTTGCCTGCTACGTTTTGTGTTTTCCTTGGATCCCAATTATATTTTTAATTTTGTGCAGGAGAAAAAGGTGCACTAAAGGGTCATCTAACTTTGACTATGCTTATTAGTGGAAGACTTTAATGAAAATCTGCTAGTAAAACACCTGAAGATGAAGCTGAAACAACGATGATACTTTTGTTCAGATTGGCTGGCTAGATATATTAGCCTTTTAGATATTTATATGGACAGTGCATGAGTCAAGTGTAGGACTGAATTTTTTTGGCAGCATATGTCTGTCATCAAAATGACAGAGCTTTCTGTGGTTGCTAATAAAACAGAGAGTGTCCTTCAAGAAAAGTTTATCTACATTGCAAAACATGGTTGTAATTCTATAATATGAGACTAGGGATTTTTTTTTTTTTTTTGTCTGCTCTAGGTGAGGAAAAAAGTTATGCTGATGATATTATTAAAAAAATTATTATAATTTATTAATATAAAGCATTTCACTTGTTCTGTAATTCTGGATTGCGTCTGTGCTTAATAATCTGATATTTGAATTGACTTGTTATCAGCAGGACATAATGACTGCACTGCCAAGGTTTATTTGAGGATCTTTCCAGACTTTCCATTCAGAATGGTTTAGCATCCTCAATTGAACTAATAGGTAGAAATAAAGAAATAAAAGGCCACTGTGAAACCCACTTAATTTTTGATGAATCTCATTTATTCAAAATAGTCACTGGACCAATACTGAAGAGTAGACATAGCTCCCACCTCCTAGCTGCCTATGTGATGTAGGCTCCCTGTAGAGGTGGGTACTTAGGAAATGGAGAGGACCAGCCAGGTGGAAGTGGTTAGACCTACCCTGTTTGCAGACTAATTGCATTCTTTGTAGGGTGCTTTGGATTCTTTCCAGATGATTAAACCCACAGCTGGGTATTTTAGAAATTGTATCTGTATTTGCTGGACAAATAAGAGTTTGGTTTTTGTTTTTTTTTTTTTTTTTCATTAAACTAGTGTTTGCATCACTTCTGTTATGGATATTCTCAATATGCAGCACCTCTAGTGCTATAGTCTAATTTCAGACTTTGTTCTGAAATTTTTTAGCAGACAGGTTACAGTCTGCCACACTCAGTATCTAAAGGCTAAGGTCTTGTCTTTGTGGGTCATAGGGCATGTCCTAGTGATGCGCTCCTACTGCAAATAAGAATTTTTTTCCTCTCTCAATATACCATAAAAATGCAGCAGTTAACAATCCCATTTTAAAATCTAAGTGTGAGATTGAATTCCACTGTCAGTTCAGTTGGTGACTGAGACTCCTTTTCAAATTGTCTTTTGATGTGTACTCTATTGACCTGTACTTTCCCCCTCCAGTCCCTGGAGAGCATCTCCTCCCTAGAGGCCCATACAGTGAAATGTTCTTCAGATGGAAGTATGGGTTCAGGGGAAAAGGAAAAGGAAAGGGAAAGGAAAAGGAAAGGAAAGGGAAAGGAAAGGAACTTCTGTCTTGAGGAAGTGAAAGCTGTTCTGGATGCGTGTCTGGGATCACCCATCACCTCAAGCAGCACTCCCTGGCTGTGAAATCCCAAGCAGAAAAACTCCTTGCCAGTCTATGGTGTCATAAACAAGAGGTAGAAGAGGCTGACTGATGAGAATCCAGATTTGGTACAATAATAAGTTGATGATCACAACTGATACTAAAGAGGTTGGTGTGTTCATCCTATATCTTTACTGTCAAACATTTTAAAATGCATTTCTGCAACCAGTTGGACCATAGTAATATTCCCTTATGAGGAATTTTTAGTGGCTGAAGACAGAAGTCTTTCTTGGTCTGGTTAACCTAAGCAAACATTTATCTTGCTTGAATAAAAACAAGTAAAAACAAGATAATTAACACTAAAGAATTATTCTGCTTAGATTTTAATTATTGTTTTCAATTTTGATTCCTCTGTTGCCTGAGTACTGTGACAATAATTTCCTAGAAGATATTTTTAAATAATTTAGTCTATCCTTGTAGTTTGAGGCAGGAATATTTTTAAGTGTTTATTATTTGGCCATATGTGTTTGGAATACATCAAAGGAACGTAATTTCTAAGGTGTGTTTTCTTCAGTCAAGTTAATTTTCTAACATTAACTCCCCTCTATACCTCCTCTCATACTGGGTTATAGAATCCTGTCTCCACTTTATTATGTTTCCATGTTTCAGTCTGGACTTCTAAACACCTGAGCCTGTGTTCATTACAAATCAGACATTTCTATAGCTTCAGTCTGTTTGTAATTGTTTTAATGTTAGCAGAGATATCCTCAGCTAGAAGTAAGACTATTTTCTCTAACTATTATCAGGAGCTAAGATATTTAACTTTCTTCACCATACCAATGGCCTTCTGTAGTGCTTCCTACCTATATTAGACTTTTTCACTATGAAATATGAAGATCATGTGTGATTGTTTCAAAACAACTCAGATAATCCTCTTTAAAGTACGAATGTTAATATCTGTGAGACAGAATATAGTAGGATTTCATCAGAATAGTGTTTTTACTATAGTTCTGCTTTGTAATGTATTTAATTCATAACCAGTTCCAGATTTTTTTTCCTAACAGTATTTACTACTTTTGCAATATGAAATAATTCATTAAGTTTTAAAGATTATTATATCTACAGTATTTGCATGGGATATGTATCTGCACGATGTACCCATGCATTTCTTGGAAATTCATATCCAGTCATGTTTACTATTAAGTAATTTCATTATTTACGTGATATTCCTGTTATTTGCAAAGGGATTACTTAATTTCTAATTAACTGCTACAGACTTCTAGGGGGAGAGAATAATTTTCAAAGCAAGGAAAGCATCCGTTCATCTTAGACATATGTATGCACTCATAGATTCCCCACACACATCTTCAGAGATGTACAGATTCCCCACAGTGTCTCACACATATTGTTTTCAAATTGAAAATGCTTCTAAACACTTTGTTACCTCAGGTCCTCAGAGAGACACATATTGAAATTACTTGTACGTCATTGGTGTGTTTTTCTTTTCTGTCCTCTGCTTTTCCAAATGCAAGGAAGTAGATGTAATTTGATCTATCATGTTTTGTCTATTCAGCCATTTCATTTAGCATGTTTTATTTACCCAGTATTTCCCTCCATTAATGAACAGCTGTGTTCCTGACGGTGGAAGAGAAATCTCTAGAAGATATTTCAGAAGGTCTGAGGGAATTGCTTACTGCTGTCTTTTTTTGTTATTGTGGGAGTTGAGCCTGCTATGATTATGTACATCATAGAAAGTTGAAATACTGAAGCCAAGAATTTTTGCCAAGAATTTACATTGAAACTACACTGAAAAATTGATTTGCACATTTCTGTTTACCTTCAGAACCACATGCTACCTGATAATGGCTATTTCGGGCATGTTTCTTAAATCTGTTGGGCTGTAGTTTAGCACTTCTAGTTTCCTAAAGTTATTTTATATTTGTCAAACAGCCTTTTATGTCAAAGTAGGTCATGATGGTTGATTTTACAGCTCTTCATTTCAGATCCCAGTTACAAACTTTTTCACTGAAAACTTACTCAAGGGGCTTTTTGTGGGTTGGTTTTTTTTGGTCTTTTTCTTAGTATGTTACATTATTTAGACTTTCTTGTACTGCATTTTTTTATTATGTCGCCTGATATTCTTCTCTGGTTTATATTTAATACATATAAATATATTCCAATTTGAAATTAATATTTCATATTCTCTATTATCTTAATTATTTACTACTTATTTGGATCATTCATAATAGTTTATTGTTATCCTTTTTCTTGATTATCAAGCTATTATAATTATCCATTATTTGTGTTTCTTTCACAATCTCTATCAAAATTACTCTTTTTTTGATATAGTAGTAAAGCATTTTTTATTCTTTGTTCTTTTTCATTTTTCTAAATTACCTGTGCCCCACAGTATTCAAATCTCATTTGATCTCTTTTGTTACCATGCAACTGTCATGTTGCTTTAAAACTGCCTTTATAGTCATATCCTAATGGGTTTTATTTTAAAAATTATTATTCTTCTCATGAATGTCCATTGTCCTTCAACTGATTACATCAGAAAATATTTTCCTAGCCTAGATGGGTTTTTAAATCTTTTATCAACTTTTTTACTGACACCTAATGTGTCTTTCTTTTGTGATTTTTAAATGTCCACAGTAATTTTAAGCTTTTCTTACAAGCTCTCTTTAACAAAGGCAAAACTAAGACTATTAAGGCTTAGCTACAATCCATTGTATCTGTTCAAAAACTTCTTTCTGTCCATATAAACCAAGTTCAAGGGCACCTCTCATAGCCTGAAATCTCCAAAATTTGCAATACACATAATAATTTTTTTCTGCCAATGAAATATGTTATGGTTTGGAAATGACATTAGATTTCTAAAATAAAGTCTGCTTTTTGTGAGTAAAAGAAAAAAAGCTTTGCTCAATACAGGCTGGATTTTTTCATCTGTGTCATAAAACCCTGTCTGTGTAGGTAATATTACCTGAACTATGGAGTCTGCACAGATTGCTGTTTTCTGAGAAATTCTGTCTGACTGTGTCTTGCAAGCAACTTTACTTGCTGGACCCAAAAAGTTTGTGGATATGAACTCGGGGTGTTTGCTCATCCTGGTTAAAATAGGGATACCTGGACATAAAACTTAATCACTGAAAGAGCTGCCCAGACAGAAGGTTTGAGATCTTCTACCTGCTTCTGCTGTCAGAGTTTGGAGTAAGCTGAAGATGTATTTTAGGCCTCTCAATATAAAGTTAGGTCTAAATGTTTTCATTTAAACACAAGATCAGTTTGTATTGAAGAGGAAACTGTATCCAGTTCTGAACCCAGTAACCTATCGTTTTAATTTCCTTATTTTTGGAATAAAAATAGATAATCAGACAACATAAGTGTACTACATGGACAAGAGCATGCCCATATATTTTTAATAAGGAGCCAGTTTAGCACTGTGAAATTGACTGGCATGAGCATTTTTAAGACAGGGAAGACTATATCATCTGCTCATGATGTTGTGCTGCAAAGCTCTCCTGTCTGTAGCTGGGCATGTTTCCCTTAGATTATAGATTCTCTGCTATCCTGTACTTGCAAATTGCTGTCACAACCCCACAAACAGACATAGCCTAAGATACAATTTCCTTTCCGGGGTGCTTAGGGACATGGATTACGAGTAGACTTGGTAGTGCTGTGTTAATGATGACCTTAGAAGTCTTTTCCAACCCAGATGATTTTGTGATTCTGACTTTAATTGATGCTGATCAAGAACTAATGGTGTTTATCTTAAAATGTTTCTATGAAAACACACATGCTTTTCATCTCACTGTTCCTGAGATTAAATGTCTGGAAAGAACCTGATCCAGTGTATCAATGCAAAGAAACATTAGTACCACTATTGAAAGCTATGGTCCATGCATCTACACAAAAACTGTGACAGTAAGTATTAGTGATGCCTCACCAATGTCTAAACAATACTGAGAGCTTTGAAGAGAGAGAAACCAGAGGGAAAGGCACATGTTGGACCAGGAAAACAATTCAGGACTTTTTGTTACACTATGGGATAATGTTTATCTACAATTTATTTAGACATACTTGGTTCTTAAGAGATTAATGGAGCTTCACTGTCAGCATGTCAGTTTCTCTTTAACACTTCTTCTCTCTCCAGCTCCACTTCAGAAAAAAAATAGCTGGGCTGCTCATTGTATCCTGTTTATACTACAGGAAGACAACAAACAGCTTCTTTTTCATATCCCTTAGGAATGCTGTTATCCCAATCTTCTTCCTTTTTGTATACTTTTGAATGCCTACCTACAAGATTCTTAAGGAAATCTGTATTTCTCCTTCTCTTTAACTGCTGCAATGAAAAAGGAAAGGGTTTGGCTTCTAAGTCTGAATTGACTTCTGTACATGTAATAATTAATACTAATAGTACTAATGATAATTATTGTTGCTGTTATTAAATTATTCAGCTACATATCTAAAATATCTGTACTATTCAGCCTGACAGAGAGAGACAGTGTTCATCTTTGTTTTCCTATACATGATGTTTTCTTTTTCTCTTTTTAAATCCATGGAAGTTCATATTATAAAGGATAAGACAAAGCTTCCCATTGCATGGAGGCAACAGGAGGAAAAAGCAGATAGCTCTGAAAATGTACAGAAAATCATCTAATCTACTTTAGTTGGACTGACTATTTCAGAATTAAGCCCTATTAACTGTAAGCAAAGTGAAAATTGGTAAGATTTAGGTATATTGGGTTGTGTCCCCAAGGATTTTAGTGTCACACAGGTAGTGGGATTCATACTTAACAGTTAAGAACCCTGTCATTTTTCTTGAGAGTCAATATCAGAATTCCATTGCATCAATCAAGAGTCATTTGAATGGGGGAACCATACTGAATGGAAAAGGTTTAAATTAAAATGCTTGCAATTCAATTTGCTTTTAGACTAATGATTTCCCTGAGGATATTTTCAGCTCTAAGGGCAATAAAATCATAAGCTTAAGTATGCTTATGCGTATAAGACAGCTTGAATACTACACAGAAGATAAGAAGATTCCTTGTAGAGGAGTCTGTGTTTTCAACTAAATCACACATTTGCCTCTAGGTTACTATCTAGATCTAGAAATTCAGAATTTACCATTTCCTTTACCTGCAGCATTTTGTTCTTTACCTCACTGGTATGAATTTACCTCATGTCCTGGCAGTGTGCTCACTATTTTTTTCTGCCTTGCCTGCAAAAATCCTGTTCACCCTTCAACTTCTGAACATGGAATCTCACATCCAGGCAGCTGCTCAAAAGGGTCATCCTGAAACAGTGCCAGATTCCTTTTCTTCTTTATTTCCTTTTCTCAGTCCTGCTTTTGATTGTCTGAGCTGTACTTAGGAAAGGAAGATAGTATGGAGAGATGCTTGAGTTCAAAGAAGGAAGTCTGTGCAGGAGTGGTAGTGTAGTAAAATAAATTGGCAGTCATCACAGTGGGAGACACTTAGCAGATACTGCTTCCAAGGTCTGCTGATTGACAACAAAATAATGACTCATTAATGATAAGCAAAATATAGCTTTAAATGTCACTGATAATTTTTATACTGTAAGGGTATTCATATATGTGAATACCCAAATCTTTTTGCAGAAGGTCTGATAATACTGGGTGTTGGTATAGAGTATATGTAGGGCACATATGTATGTCCTTGTTTTTTGAAAGATCTAAAGGAGCCTGATGGTCAGAGTTCTAGTTACACTAGAAGTCCAATGGAGCCTGAATATTTAAATCACTTTGTCTGCAGTATTTGGTAAGGTCTCAGTCAAGAATATACACCTTTATTTCCTTCCCTCTCAAGAAGATTTCTGTGCAGTTTGTTTTCTTTTAGGAAAAGTCTTCAACATCCTCACGAGGGGAAGAGGAGGGCAAATACCAATCTCTCCTCTCAGAGAAGATCCTGAAGTTGCTTCAGGGAAGTTTTAAGTGACTGTCAGGAAAAGGTTTTCACCCAGAGGTGTCTGGACACTGAAACAGGCTCCCCAGCACCAAGACACACACCAAGGCACAGGCACCAAGCCTGTCTGAGTTTAAATGTGTTAGGACAATACTCTCAGGCACACTCTCAGCTGTAATTCATGGGGCTGTGCTGTGAAGGGCCAGGACTTGATGATGCTCATGGATCCCTTACAACTTGGCTTATTATATGATTCTATTTCTGTGTGAGTTATTGCATGTATTGGATAGAGACATAGTAGTGATTTTTATATACACTATGTTGAAAATAATTCTAACTTTTCCATTTCCTTAGTATCTGAAACTTGCCCACTTCACAGGACTTAATATTTCTTTCTTGCTTTACATCTGTCTCTGCCCACCAGCACAGGCTCAGATCAGACATCTTACTTCCGACTCTATTGATTTAGCTGCAATTAGGACGAAAGAAACTACCCAAAACTTTTTACTCCTAGGGAGTGGAGAGAAACAGATTTCTGCTTCAGCAAATGCTTATACATATTTATTGACTAGCTTCTTTGTGGATGTTATGATGAGCTTGTTTATCAGGGAAAATGACTTGAAGTAGACTCAGATCTCAATATCTGTGATTCCAATTAGGAATTTAATAAATGCTGAAGCCTTTTAAATCTTTCACTTATTCATAATGTAGCATAACAATAAACAGCTGGTGACAGTGGAAAAATTAAACAGGAATCTAGTATCTAGTTGTTTTTTTAATTAGATTGCAGAGCCTGCAATCTGTGACCATGACATGTCTGACTTCAGAGAACTCATTTTTACTTCCATTGTGCTCTAGCAGTTTTCATCCTTCACTGTTAAAAGTGGTGAAACTGCTTTTGAAGAATTTCCATGCTCTAGGGAAGGATAAACGTTCTTTTATAGTTTCATGCCCCAAAAGGGCAGACAGGTCCTCTTAATCAGAATAATAGAAACACAAAAACGTTAGAGAGACACATAGCCAGTGTTTCGTTTTACCTTCCTACAGAAAGATAAACTGTTTTTATGCTTTAAAGACTAAATTTATTCTGCCTAAATTCTTGGGAGGTTTCTTAGCCCTCTTGCAACATCTGAGCACCTTCTCTGAGTTTTGTGGATCTGTCACAACTCCTGGGGCCTGTTGTGTGGTACTAGTTGAAGAACTGTTGAGTGTCAAAAAATAGTGATCCTGCACGGCATGTTCCCTAGGCTTGCACTGCCCAGTTGCAATGCTCAAGGCAGCATGATGGATATTTTAAGGAGGCACAGGCCTGCAGAACAAGCAGAGATCAGTAGTGTATGCACAACTGCTGCTGACCTTGAGGCTTCCAGATCATCCAGTTGCTGGATGTATTAAAGATATCACAGAGACACTGATTTTACCACAAAAAAAAGGCAGAAAATGCTGAATTTTTGTAATCCAGCTGTTGCTCTGTGTATTGGCACATGAGTCTGCGTGAGAAAAAGATGGCAATTTTTGATATTTGAAAACTTCTTAGATAACTATGTACCATCTCCAGTTATGTTTCCTCCAAAAAATATATTTTAATCTGTTTTGTGATCTATTTTGCTGTAGGAAACAAACAGGAAATAGTTACTTTTTTTTTTCTTTTTAATTATTTTCCCCAATAGGTGAGAACTTAAGCAAACTGGGTTGTTATCAAGATTATAAGTATTTTTAGCTCTTTAGCTGGGTGTTTTACTGTATTGCTTTCTTATGTGAGTAGGAGAATAAGTAGAGATTATTTTGATTTGAAGGGTGCAAAAACCCATGAAATTTTGGTTCCCATTACAAAAAATTTACATTTTTGTCAATGACAGAATAAGTGTACTTTGGACATGGCCTATGAGGATTATGACTAATCTATAAGTGTACAGATAGAGCCACACATCATGCTGCATTACTCTTTAAACTTCTGCACCATAGGTCCTGTCTTTTCAGTCTTTTTAAATGTCAGCCCTAAGTTTTTCATTCTTATCTTGAGAGTTGTTTCATTATAATATCAGATCCCAGAGAATTCTAGACTTCTGCAGCTTGGAAGCACTTCATCCATCATACTGGCCAAAGATATGATAGTGTTTGGCTTGAGGCATATAAAAAACCCTCTTACGATGATTATGATGCATCAGTGGATTTCTAAACTCCAGTTTTCTCAATTAAAACATTGTATTCAAAGTACAAGATTTAATGTACTTCTAATAATTTGGCCTATATTTATAGACTTTTTCTTACTGGGATTTTGCCAGTCATTTAGGAAAAAAGGTTTATTTTCTTAACAGAGCAAATGTCGTATTTATCATTATCTTTTTCTATAGATGCAATTTCATAAGAAAAGATCATGAGTGGAAATAATCCAGGCATGCTGGTTTTGAAGGTTAAATGTTTTCAGGGGAGATCGTAATTAGAGATACCAGTTTCATAATTTTATGGTTTGATTTATTTTTCCTTTGAGCATTTCAGTCTGTTCCAGGCTATGGGGACCTTCTCTCTAAATCAGTAAATTAGAACAATTTATTATGGTAAATATGAATTGAGATTCTTTTATATCTTAACAAAAAATGTGTCATCCTCAACACTAATGACACACAGGTGATAAAACAAAAAATGTGTACATTTGGAATGTCACATGAAGCAGGCTTTTTTTCTGACGTAATACACGTTTTCCCTCCAGCGCTTTTTTTTATACCAGTTCATGATTGCCAGCTTCTCAGAAAAACTTCTGCAGCTTCAGTAATGGAATTTTTTCTGAATCACAGTTAGAATTATCTCTGCTGGAGTTCAGCCCTGATAAATTCTGTCAGCACAATGTCTATGCCCCGTGAAAGTCCTGCTTCAAGGGTGAATTGTAGTCTTTTGGATAACATTTACGTCTTGCAGCTAGCAAACTACTTGTACTTGAGTACCCTTGTGCATCCAAATCATGGCACTGGTGGAAGCCTGCCAATTTTATGAAAAGCAAGGTTTTTCTAAATGTACATTTTATAATACCACTTAAGCAAAAGATAAGAGGCAGAGGTTTAATAAGATCATTTATCATTGGAAAAATAATTAAAATAAAATCCTGCAAAGAGAGCAGCACCTTATAAATGTATTTGTTTTGCTTTTTGTAGCTATATCCCCTTATTTATATGAATGAAACAACAGAAATGTAACCATCACCATTTAGAAATTACACATAACAGTCATTCATTGCTGCTCTGCACTTTCCCACACAAATGGAACCAAAAATTGTTGAATCTCTGCCAAGAAGAAATATAAAGCACATACTGAAAGTCTGATGTTCAATGCAATAAATTTTATGTTTTCTTTAAAGAGATGGTCAGTAGCAAGTTTCAATATTGTCCATAACATCAGTAGTAATAAATAATCTAAACAAATGAGTCCAAATGACCTGAATAGAAATTAAAGCTTGATTTTTTTCCTTTTCACAAATCTTTATATTTACTTATACTAAATGAAAGAGTTTTGAAGCTGGTGTCTGGGCTGCACCCAGTTTCAGTAATTTTAATGGCTGAAGCATTAATATTTTTAATTGCTTTTCAAAATGTTCTGTATCTTAGTTCATTTTTTCTTCTGCATTGCTATATAAAAGCAACACTTTGGAGCACAAATGATTTGTTTTTCTTGTGAAGTTCTGGTTTAAATGTAAAATCTGCATGCACAACCTGTAAACAGAGTGCATTAATATTTGATACGTAATTAATGTATCCATAGACATATTTTTGTGAATATAATGCTGGATTTGTTTTTTGTTTCTGCAGATAAAAAGCATATAAGATGAAGTGTAATTTACATGAAATTTAGCTTTTAAATTTTTAAAATATTTTTAATTTAGAAAAACATGTCAGAATGAACTTTGAGAGATCATCCTGTACAAGCCTTCCCTAGAGAAAGAGTTCAACTGTATTTGAACCGGTCCTAGAATTCTTTCAATGAATGAGTTCTTAGAACAGAAGTTCATAGCTTCCTTAGTTGATTTCTGTGAACTGCTCAATGGTTTCTACTCTAGAAAATTCTTCTTTATGTGTAATTCAAGTCATCCTCACTATGAATTAGTTCCACATGTTTGCGTGCGTATATGTGTTTATGTATGTGTATTTAAAAGTACATGTCTGCATGTGCTACCTTTTCTCTATTCTGGGTTATATTGACCTAAATTCTCTTAAAGTCTATAGGTCATATTTTGTGTGTTTGATCATTTATATTGCCATACCCTGAACTGTCTCCATCTGCTCCATGTTTGTCTTCTTGAAGTATTTTACCCAAAACTATAAACAGTAGTCCACAGGAGGCTTTTGTAGTGCTTGAACAGATTGGATGGAACAAATGCTCCTTTATTGTAGTTATCTTGAGCCATCCTCCATTGGCAACGTTAGATAGATAAACCTTATTTCAGCTGCTCCAAGAGCCTTGTTTCTGAAATTTAAATGAAAACATTACTAATAACTTGTATTGGGGGCAGAATTACACATCAGTTTCTGAAGTAATCTGTACAAAATAACTAATATTTCTGTAAATGATATTTCAGACATTGCATCACTCTGAAGGTCACAACTTCAGCACCCCCTGCCCCACCCCTAATCTCCAACCCTCAACAGTGCAGGGACAGCTGTGTTTGTACAATACACTCTGTGTGTGTGCATGTCTGTGTGTTCACAAAACCACTGTATTAGTCTGGCCAAGCTTGTTCTTCATACGTTCTCACAAATGAGCAAGTGAAAAATACAGCAAGAGTCTTTTGAAGGTAAGATGCAAAGCAATGCAGCCCCTGACCTTTCCTGCCCTCTTAGGATCAGTGCACCACTGTGTTTGATACTGTCCATTTACTGAGATATTGATACATGGAACAATAAAAAATAGTTATTCTTTTTTTCGGGGCATGGATGTGGTTGTGCGAGTTGGAGTGCACCCTCAGTAATTTCTAATGTGTAAAATGCATCTCCCTTTACCTTGCATTTTTATTTCTTTGGTCTTTTTCTTATGCTTTCTCATATGGATAAATATGCTCTGCTGTAAGGGGAAACTTCTTTTTGGTAATTTCCTTTAATATTTCTCAAAGAAAAAAAAATATACAAATCTGATGAGATTTTTTAGTTAAGTCCATCATTAGAGTTTTGAGTCTGTGTTGCTCTGATATTTTTGAACTTAGAAACCCAGACCACTATGCTAAGATACAAAGATCCCCTCTGTTTGCCATTTCAAGCTTATTGGAAAACATAGATTGGTTTTATATATTTATATATATAAATTTATTCCAAAATAGGCACATATAATGAGCAAATCTCTAAAACTTTTAAGAGCTTACTTCTGGAAAAAAATGTGAGCTGCATTATCTCTCACTTTCTGCAGGATATCTCATCTTCCATGTCTGTCTTTCAGGCACTCATTTAGCAGTTTCTTACTTGTTGTCAGATTGCTGCTCCTGTTTGCTCTTGCACTGATTTCGGTGAGACACCATTCAGACACAGCAGCCTATCAAATACTGATCAGTGCTGAGGGTCTTCCACCTCCCCATGGCAAGGACTACCTTGATAACACATTAGACAAAAGATAGAGGCATTAGTGAAGTTAATCCTGTTGCGCTGTATTTTGATTTAAAGATTAAACCAGCCTTTCAAAATTTGCTTTCATGTTTTCCTGCTTTTAGTGTGTGATTTTTTTTATTTTTTTTACAGTGGCTAACCTGGTATGTATGTGTTGTTCTAAAGCTCAGAATTACCATCCTCTGCTTAATAGTGATGGCATTAATTTGTATTGTGTGCAGTGGCAGAGATCTGTGTTCAAGAACTGAAACACCTGTGGGTGTAGATAAAACAAAACACAAAAATTTAATTTCATTTTTAGTTCAGAGCTTTAAAAGTTCCAGGGAATTGTATGAAAATAAAAATTAATACTAGATTAATGCTAATATTTCATAAGTTATGTCAAAAGCTGCTGGGTTTTTTATAGTGCAAATCAGGTTTGAAGCACTTCGCAAAAACAAAGGGCTGACAGGAAATTAAATTCTGAATAAGAAATAAATATCAAGATTATTCTGTTGTGGTTTTTATCCATTGAGGAAAACCCCAATGAATTCTGCTGATATTAGAATGGAATGAATGGGATTGAGCATCTCTCACTTCACTGTTTTTATGTCTGTTAAAAGGTTATTATAATAAAATAAAGTTGATAAACTTTTCATGTTTACAATATTTTTGAGCTTTTGCCCTGGTTAAAGCTTTCTCTGTCAAAAGGGGTTGCAAAACTGTAATGTGAGGAAGTGTCAGATATTGCTCACATACTAAGAAGTTTAGAAAATACTCTAGAGATTCAGTCATGAACTTTTCCTCTGTAGAAAGTGGTGCTCACTGGGGAGATCAGAAGGAATTTAATGACCATCTTACTTGTAGTGGTAGCTATGGTTGATTGTGCCTTAACTAATAATTTATTGAAAAAGAAAAAAAAAAACACACAAAAAATCAAGCCACACCTGAAGTGCAATCTGTTCCTTACTGAAATATAAAATAAGAGAAAAAGGCCTTAAATTACTTTCAAAAAGGATACTTTGCAGAAAAAAATTTGAGGAACTTTCTTGTAAATTTGGAAAGAATGTGGTTTCAGCTAAGAAGAACCTTTCTGTAAACAAGAGATTATTTAGTGAGTAGGACCAGAACATATACATTTTATATATCAAATCATTAAGCAGCTGGTGTCACCAAAGTGCCTATACTGACTTCCAGAAAGGCTTTGAGAGTATGGTGAACAAGAGAGGCCCTCATACAATCAGATAAAACAGATAATGGCCCAAAAGTGAAAAGATACCGCTTTGGTGCCTTTGGATGGTGATGTAAGGTGAATGTAATTTGGGATAATCATCATATGACCATGGAATGTGAGAAAAATACTTTTTTCTTTTTAAAGCTTCTAGCATTTTCCCTATCAGTTCCCCATGGCTTTCTTTGTTCTCTGCTATGATTGAGGCCTTCTGATACATTTCTCCCCTAATGATTTACTTATTACTAAAGTAAAGAGAGTGACAATGACAAAAGTATTACAAAAGTTTAAGAGAGTTAGTTCCAAAGTATTGTTTGCTGATCGAAAATTTGCTTGAACTAACATAAAAATTTGGCCTCTAAAACTGAAATGGAAAGGCAGGTAGAAGTATTTTGTTCTTTTCATTAACATTAACATACAAATATAGTTCAAATGTGTCTGACAGATTTCCCTTGTTTTCTTCCCAAAATGAATTTTATAGTACAGATTATAAAACATAGTTTGTAAGGGTCACTTGAGCATTTTTTCAATTTGCATTTATTTTTAAAAAATGGGGATGATCTCCTTTTAATGAGTTCAGTTTGTTTTAAGTTTGGGACTGAAGTAGACTCTAAGAATTTCCAAACTAAGTACAAATCAGTCTCCAAAGAGAAGCACATGTCATCCAAAATACTGTTTCTTTTCTTCACATGTTTATTTATTTTTTGCTATTTCTTAATTTAATAATCTTAATTTGTGTATTTTTAAAAATATTGATAATTTAAAGCATTTTGTTTTAATATTGTTACGTTTCATCATTACATGACTCATATTGAATTACATTTTGTTTTGAAAATCAGAACTTAATCTTTCTGCTCTAAGCATTTTGGTGGGCAGGGTTCTTTTGATGGATTGTAACAGGTGCCCAATCAATTACTGTGAAAAGAAGTGTCATGACTGAAAATTATTTAACTAAAGACATTAGTTATATTCATATGCTTTCTGAGAAGGTAGATGTTGGTGCTAGTGGAATGTTGGTCACCCAGTGAAGGACAAATGCAGAAGGTTCTTCTCACAACAATGGTCCCTGTAACATGTTCTTACAATGTTGCTATAAGTGAGAAAACTGGGCTTTAATATCATGACTGTACCATTGTATAAAACACTGATGTGTCATTAAGAACCAGAACTTCAGGAGTGCTTTCTTAGTGCTGTCAGTTACAATTGCTTTAGAAGTTCCAGTGTGTGAAATTACAGTTAGACTCAATACCTTCTTGTTAATCAAGAATAATCTGATGAGAAACCTGAAATCCTTAGTGTCCTTGGAGATAATGGAAAAAAAAAATTCTACTCAAGTCATCAGAGGCAAAATCTCATATTCAAAACTCTGAACAAATTAAGCATAGTTAGTGATAATAAAAGATTATTGGAATTGGTTAGAATTGTGCAGAATCAATAAAAAAGACAAAAGTGAGAAATAAAATACAGGGCAAGTTAGTTCACAGTTTCCACTTGTAAATTATGTAGGTTTTCTCATATGTATATATATGATACTTGAATGTAGATTTTGTCTTCATTGTTTAGCTTCCTCTGATTTCATAAAATGGGCAGAAAATTTTGCAATGTAGTACCAGAATAATAATCTTTCAAAGCATTGGACAGTCTCTAATACTTAAGTATATCTAATCCTTTCAATATTTAGAGTAAATCTTACTGATTTTGAAGATTTGAATACAAAAATAAATATCTGCTCACTGCTTTGAAAATTAATGTTAGTCATTGCAGTATAAAACTTAAAAACAGGCCATGTTTTCAGCTACATTGCTATGAAAACAGAATGGCTTTATTTTTTATAGTTACTGCTGTATTTGATACAAAACTTTATTATATAGCATATATTTACATAACAATATTGCATGGAGGTTTGGGTTTACTATGCTCTGTCATTATTTTCCCTTACCCAGTGAAATTGGTCAGCATATTGTAGTTGCCTCATGTAAGTTTTTATTTGTGAAACCATTTTTCTTTGTGTTGCTGATGCAAAGTTTTTGTAACAGCGGTCATAGAAGTCAATGTTTTCATAGAAACAACTTGTCATCCAGTCACTTGTGCAATAGTTGTTAGTACAATCATTGCATCTCAATAAGAAAGTCTCACCCCAGTCAGTTGCACAAAACTGAGTGTAAAAAGCCATTATCTATCACTCTAGGGTGACTGTGAGTCTGTGGCACGTGAGGAAAAGGGCAATGTGCTTGTGTAAATTAATCTGAATGAACATTTGAAGGGGAAATGGAATTATTATGCAGCATTTATATTATGCTGTTGCTGAAGGCATTGAGTCTTCCTCCATAATTGTATCCATAATTTCTGCTGCAGCAATATATTAAATTTTATGGCATATATGATACACGTAATGAAAAGGGACAACTATTAAAATTATGGTTTTGGAGCAAGCTGAGTGATGTATAGCATAGCAAAAAAAAAAGTAAATAAAGTTTGTAATTATTAAGTGCAATTTAAATACTACTTATTTCGTTTTTTTGAGTAAAGAAGGAGTAGCGAACTGTTTACAGTTTCTCACAGGCAGCATAAAGAAATTAATCCCATAAGAAAACTGTGCAACCATATGTTGTTATGCATTGTAGTTGGGTCCTACAGCTCAAAATTAACTGGATCCATCTGTTGAGCCTTTCAGCTTGTGCATACTCCTTGTGCATCAGCTTAGGTAGGGTTAATGTGTCCTTCACTGCCAATAGGAAGAGGACAGTCTTGGTGGCACGTGTGAGCAGTGGCTTGGTGTGGCCCCCTCTGTCCCTCTAAACACTTTCTTCCACCCCTGTGACTTTGCATATTCTCTGTATGAATTTGAGGATGGTTGGGGTTGGTGATGGTTGGGGTTGCACAGCTTTGTTTCAAGCCCTGGATCACCCCTTTTGCTGCGCTGTCCATGTGCTGAGGAGTTAAGAGGACAGAGAGCCAAAGGAGGGCCAGCACATCTGTGTCTTGTGACAATGATCTCACCCCAAGGTTTTTATTAAAACCCAGCTGAATTAATGGCTTTTCGTGGCTGAAAAGGTGGGCTGAACCTGAACGAAATCCTGCTGTGTGTAATTTTCTTTACTGATCCCCTTTTATCTACAACAGATGAAAGCAAATAGATTATTGCTAATCTTAAATGAGCTATTTGTCTGACAGTGGCAGAGCTGGTGGCTTCTTGCTTTTAGTTAGATGACTGTGAGTTAACATTAGGGTACTGAAAGAAGCAGCAAATTATCTACATTATCTGTTTCTGATATCAAAATGCATTGTTCATTCTAATGTTATTCAGTGCAGATACTGCTGCACCAGCCATTCACTCCTTTTGGAACTGGGGTTTTGAAACTAAATGTTACATGCAGGTAGGTGATTCTATTTAATGATTTGGAATTTATTTAGTGAAGGAAGAGGGAACAGAAAAAGGAGGGTATTCTTTAGTGCTCATTAACTGGCATTAGAGCTCATCACTGACTGAACTCCACAGCAGCCACTCCAAAAATGTTTTAAATAATAGAATGATTTCAGTGTTAAATTGTATATATTGGCCTTTTCTCTATTTTTTCCATAATTGGATGTATTATCAAGAGAATTCTGAAAAAAACCCCTTGATGTCTCTTAATGACGTTTTTAAAAGGCCTTTAACATACAAGGGCTGTATCTATTTCATTCAATTTTTTGTACTATACCTGTCTTTGCAGTTCCAGAGACTATGAATGGTCTTGCAGCACCTAATTTCTGTCTGGATTGTCAGGGTATGATACACTAAGTAGGTACCTGCTGAATGTGACTGACATCAATTGTTCTTTTCACCCAAGGATCGAGAAGAGACAGTTAGACCTTGTACTACTTACTGCTGTAGAGCAGAAGTGTGGATCTCTCACACACTGACATGTTTAACATTTCAACAGTTCAGATCTTCTCCCAGGAATTCTAATTCTGCTTCAGCAGGCTAGTCCTGACATGGTTTCATTAAATGTGAAAGGAGAGGCAGTAGAGAGAAAAAGAAGGAGTATTAGTCAATGCTTTAATTTAATGGCCCTCTGAATTTTAATCTCAAAGTAGGACACATTTCAGAGATCCTTTGTTCTATGTTTTAGAACAGTGTCTCTGAATGAAACTACCTGGGGGATTGCAGAACACAGAGTATAGTGGGGTTGAGGCATCACTGTGTTTCTGACTTAAAAAGCATGAGAGCAATTTCTGAAACCTGTTGCATTGTTTAAATCACAGTCAGCTTTCTGCATGATTTTTCAGAGTAAGAGGTCGGCTGCTGAGAATTACCTGCATTCTTTTCAAAAAAAGATTATAGAAAATGAAGATTTGGAGAATTGCCTAAATTCAAATAGCACTAATATATGTCAAGTGTGCATTAATTTAAGAAATTACATCATGTTAAAAAAAAATCTATGAGCAATAGATTTTATCCTGGACGCAGCTCATCTGTCAAATGAGCGGCACATTGAAAAACGTGTTCTTTTCTCATGATACAAAGCAGACTACAATGTATGACTTAAACTTTTGTGGATTTTCCTCCCTTTCTGTAGTAGAACTTTTTGGCATTTTACAGGGAAGTTTTCAAAATTCTTCCCACTTACATGTGGTCCAAGTTAGCTTGCATCTCTCTGTAAGTACATAAATTAAATACAGTCAATTTTTTTTTCTTTCTTTGGGATTTGGGAAAGACACTCTGCAGTATTATTCCAGTGTCATTTTGTTTTCTGGTTTTAAACTACCTTTTGTTGGAAAGTGAGTATTTTTTCTGGAATATTAAGAGGAAGAAGAACGAAATGATCAGACAGGTGTTTGGGAATGCTAGTTTACATGACCTACAATTTTCCAAAAGATGATAAATGTAATACCTTATCTTAGGCTTTAGAAAGGAGAAAGTTAGGGGACTTGAAGCTAGAGTCTTAAAGCCAATTCTTTCAGTCCAAGTTTTTGAATATTTGCATACTTACACTAGGACATTTCTAATACTGTAATCTTAGAATGGATGCTATTGAACCTGACCAAGTATGCCACATTCAGCTTTGTTACATAATTTTCAGATATAAATAGAAGGAAATTAAGTTTAGGAGGAACTCGAGTAGAAATTAAAACCAAGGCCCAATACAATTTGTAAAAAAGATACGGAGTGAGACATAAAAATTTTAAAATACTAATAAGGATAATAATGGGGTTGTGAAGATGGTAAGACGTCACAAGCAAAAAAATTAGAAGTGAAAATGATAAATGAGTGCAGATATTTTATGTATTTATTATTAATTATCAACTTCTTGGTATTCTTAGCTCTATGCAATTTAGTGAAATTCATGACTGCTTCCCGCAAGGAACTTAAAAGTAAAACATCATATGGAAAATGCCGTTCAATTGCACCTAACATACAGATTAGTTACAGCTTCATCATGGTCCACATATCTTGGGAGAAAAAAATAATTCAAGTAGTATGTTCAATTTTTGTTCTTGTTGTGTAGATTTGGGTTTTTTTAAAATGGCTTCTGCTGAAAATGGAAGCTAAGCAAAGGAGATCATAAAGGAGACACCCCATGAGAATCTTAGTTGAAGTCCAAAGAAGTTACAGTTTTGAAACATGTGGTCTTTTACAAAAGACTGAAAATTCCTGCAGTCACTGCAAATAATCTCACCCCAGCAGCAGAGGCTAGTAAAGTATCTCTGACCTGAATTTCACCTTTTTTCCTTTTTTTTGTCATCCATATTCCTTAAAATAAAGGGTAAAAGAAGACTATAAAACAGCAATAGAAGAAAGGAAAGTATAAGAAGTAGTCTCTCGATAATAATTTTTTTAAAAGTTAAATTTTAGATTTCAAAATACAAATTTTTTTGCATCAGTGTGGTTCAGGACCCACTGAGTTATACTATGCAGACTTGTAAATATGAAACTTTCCTCCCTGAGACTTCTCAGTAATGATTATAATAGTGTATGTCAGGGGTTTTATTTGATGTTTTTCAAGTGGACTATTTCAGATTACTTAAATTTCAAAGGTTTATTGTTATTTTACAAAGATGCCATCTGATATGTTTATATGAAGCATTGGTGCCATTGCTTTTTATTATATGTTAAAAAATGCAAATCAAATATTACTATTAATTCAAGATGCCTAATTGAATCTGTTACTTTTGGAAGTTAGATAATCCCCAAATAATTCTAGCATTGTAATTTTTTTTACACATAGGAAGAAGAAAATTCACCTTCATTAGAAGGTATTAGTAGATGTGAAACCTCAGATCAGCAAGACAGAAATTTATTCCTAACTTTAAAAATGAGAATTTAAAAAGTGATAGGGAAGGAAGGGAGGAAGGGAGGGAGGGAGGAAGGAAGGGAGGAAGGGAGGAAGGAAGGGAGGAAGGGAGGAAGGGAGGAAGGGAGGGAGGGAGGAAGGGAGGAAGGAAGGAAGCAAGGAAGGAAGGAAGGAAGGAAGCAAGGAAGGAAGGAAATTTTTTGCTTTTTTGCTTTTGCTAAATTCTTGTCTTAAAAACACCAGGAGCTATTACGCATTAAAAAAGCTTTGAGGATAGACGTTTTTCTTTTCATCCTGTGTTTTTGTTCAACCACAACTGACATGATTTATTGTTGTGTAGAAGTGGTGAACACCTCTGGGGAACACCGCCGCTGCTTCCCCAGGAAATGAGGAAAGATGTTCCAAAGCCATATCAGAGCAGGCTTCTAGATGGAGTGGTGGGAGATATGCACAGGCAGTGAAGGTGATCTGATAAGCTGGACAGTATAATGTGTTTTTGCAGTGGCTTCTGCAAGCTTGGTATCTTCAAGTTTTACAGGCAACTAGCCCAGGGACAAAGGAATTCCTAAGGCAGCTGAATGTTGTCAAATGTAATGAAAGAGACTGAAAAAACTCCACAATGTTATGTCTGGAAATTTTAGCCTGTTACTTAGACTTTGTAATGATGGTATAGTTCTTTGGCCAAACATAGCACTCTATTACATATACTGATACTATTATTATTATCATTATTATAATTTTTATCATTATTGTAATATTTTTACATTATTATCCATGCCCATATAGAAAGATCCCACAAAACCAGGGCACACACATTGTCTTCATCCCACTTGAACAGAAGTATTGTCTAGCTAAATGTAATCTGGAGACCTAAGAGAGCACATTAACTCTGTTTCTGTTCTGTTGAGGAAGATCTGAAAATGCAAGCTCTACCTTCCTGCCCTGAGAACCAAAAAGTTCATTGGATTGGCAAATTTTAAACCATTTTTGGAGTGTTCACTGCTGTGCTAGGGTCCTCTTTAAAAATTGTATGCATAACGCTACTCTCAAG
Organism: Cettia cetti; assembly: GCA_013401135.1. Lineage (NCBI taxonomy): Eukaryota > Metazoa > Chordata > Aves > Passeriformes > Sylviidae > Cettia > Cettia cetti. Next base: position 21,968 of record VZUI01037496.1, on the reverse strand, counting down.
CTTTGAGTAGGACTAGTCTGTTGGCAAGTGGTTAAGAAGCATTTCCATTTATGTATATGATAAATAATTTGTTAAAGAAAAGTTGCTAGATGTGTTTTTTTAATACTTGAGTTCAGTAGCAGGATGTAGTCACTGTCAAACAGTATTCTAAATCCTTTGATAAACCCTTCTTCATATGTGTGTTCATATGACCTCACTTCATCATAACCAGTCAGGTGCATTGGGAATGGAAGGAGAATCCAAAAAAGGGAGATGCCCAGCCCAGTAAATGGGAAAGTTAGAAGAAGTATATGCTTTAGATCCCAGATCATATAAATTGGGACTATAAGGTTTATTATTTTAAAAAAAATCTAGATAGGCTTTTATTTGTGGGCTATTCAGGGAGTTTTTCTAGAGACTACTGAAGTTTGTTCAAAACTACAGGGACACTTCTTTTAATTTTTTGAGTTGAACTTAAAAGGATGGTCTATAAAGGAAAAAGCTTGGGTACTTGGCTGTTTCAGACTTTGTGAAGGCCATTATCCCAATCCCTGCAGGGATAGGCATAATCAGGTTTATGACCCCATCACGTAGTGAAGGCCTTTTTTTTGAAAGTGGAGGAAACACTGTTTTTCAGTAAGTTTATGTACACCAAGATTAAGAAGATAGCACATACTGTGTTCTCAAACATGATGCCACAATTGATTTTTTATCAGTTTATTTTCCCCTGAGACAGTCTCTTGTAATAGTCAGAGGAGTGAGTAGAAGAACATGAGAGTGCATATCTTAGGGATGATTTTTTTTCTTTTGAACTATTAGAAAGTAATCATGAAAGTTTTTTCTCCCATGCTTTTAACATATGTGCCCTCTTTTTTCAGTCTCTTCCACCACATTTTAAGAATCCAAAATAACTGTGAACCCTGATGGATATTTACTACTTCTCAGTCCTTATCGTCTTTCCCAAATGATGCTCATGTTTAAGTGGTAGGTTACAAATTCTCACAGCAGTACTTTCAGACTCTCATGATATTTTATAGGTTCGCTTCTAGTGATTGTTAAAATTGCTGCTTGAAAACTGCAACTATTTTTACAGAAGGCATTTAGTATTCAGAAGAAGAATTAAAAAAAAAAAAGAACTTGACTAGTTTAAACAGTAGGAAGATTTAATTTCTCATGGAGAGAGCCATTGTTTTAAGCAGGATTTGATGGCTGTTAAACCATGAAGAAATGCAACAATCTGGAAGTTGTGCTGTTGCTGGGGGTGGTAATATTGGCAACACACACACACACACACACACACACAAATCTCAATTTTCAAAAGAGAAACATTTCCCAAAGAGTGAAACACTCTCTTAATATCTTCTTTAGAATTCCAGTTTTCACCTACTTTCAAATTAGGCTCAGTCAGCTCTGCTTTATGAATAATTATTTTAAAATATGATCAAGTATCACAGGCAAGCATTAGAAAACACTTCTAAAGCTAGAACTATCAGAAAAGATTCCCTCTCAATGTCAGTATATTATACTTCACAAATTTTTTTCCTGATAAAATTTCAAGCTCAGCTAAAACTGCATGATACCAGGACTTCTTAGACCAATTTTTACTTGGGCATGTTTATTAAGTAGTGGAAGAACATACATTTTGGATTCTCTGAGTAGAAGAGTCCTTGAAATTAAGTTTACAGAACTTCTGCTAAGCCATAATTTCTCATTGTCATATATGTGTGTCTCGGATTTAACTTGTCTGCCATTTACTCTCAGTATGTCCTTGTAGTTTACCCTGGTGGCATTGCTGTCACTTACCCTGAAAGCAAGAGGCTAGTCTTTTCCCTGGGCTATGTGGTCGTCAACAGATTCCAAAAATAGCATTTTGTTCTACTGCATGATCTTAATTTAGCTGAACTTCCTGACTTAATCATTCCTTTGTGACAGGTTTGCCAAATCTCAGATCCTCAAACATGCCGTACAGCCCCACAATACCCATATCTATTTCCTGCATCAGTGTCTTGTGCTAACATTGACTTAATTTGCCTTAATTCAATGTGTCACCGGATTTCTGTACAGAGCTTGTTCTCTTTACATACCTTTCTTTCACTTTAATATTTCTAAAATGATAAAGGATGCTTTTAAGCAATTGTGATTTAGATGGTACCCTAAACTGCATTGGAGTAATTTCTTCTCGGTAGGCATGTCACAAGCAATGAATTTTGATAGTTCTGGTAATCTTGTGTGAAGATTTCTAAAATAAAGCCCAGTTACCATGGCCATGTGACTGAAAATTTCTTAATGCATCTCTGATCCTCTTTCCTCCAAATTATTGCTTATAGTCAACTTATCCCTAAGATATACATATACATCTCTTTTTCCAGTTTCTATTTTTTGTTGCCCAAGTGTGCTAGGAGGAAGGAGAGAGGGAGAAAAGAAAATATGTAAAGAAGTTATGTTCTTCCATATGCCTAAAGTACTTTCCTTCAGCTTACCAGTCATAATTAGCATATGGTATACTATTGATGAAAAAAAGTAACAAAATTTATCTTAGCAATTAAGAATATGTAATAGGGAAATGAATGAGTTTTAAAATGTTTTCATTTTCTCCTCCTTCATATTTTTCTTTCCCTGATCATCTTAGTAACTATCTCTTCCTTATTCTATCATGTTTTTTCTTCCCGTTTAATGCTTTTTCCTCTTTCGTCAGTCTTGTTGAACTGGCACTGTGTTGCTGTGTTACTTTTATTGACCAAGTCTCACTCTCTCTTTTTCTTAAATTTTATTCCTACTTTCATTATTTTGGGGGAAAATATGTGCTGGAAAAGAACCTTCTAGCTTCTTCTAGTTCCCCACAGGATCAGGGGATGGGGTCTTTAAAATATAACCTTTCTATTCCCTGAAATAGATTTTAAAGTGAATAAAGAAATTGTGACCTGAAGTCTGTCCTCTCCCCTAGTCTCTTGCCTGAAAGACTTGGAAAGTAAAAAGGAAGAGCAAAACTCCTGCTTTGCTTCAGTGACTGTGTCTGAAGTGAAGTCCTTTGGTACTGTTTAGTTCCCCAATATAGATATTCATCTACTGTACCAGTGAATTTTGGTAGTATCATTGCAATTTTTGAAATTTGAGTCCTGTTGATTTCAAGACTTATGTTTAAAGTCTTTCAGATGGGTTAAACATAGGAAAATACTTGAATTAAATAAAGGTTAAAAAATAAGTCATCATTGAGTATGCAGTATGACTCAATTTAAGCTACACATTCACAATCTAACTTTTCCACTGGAACCCACTTAAAAAATATGTTCACATAAGAAGTAACCTGTAATGAGGTGTCTTTGGATGCTCTCAGGAGTAGACACTTCAGAGCTGTCACTTGAGCTAGTGTACTGGCTGTTACATTCTGCCACTTCTTGTGAGTTTCCAAAATGTGAAGTTCCTAGGTCATGTTTATCACTGTCAATGAAACTGGCTTCTGGCATTGAGGTAATAGCATAAAACAGCCTACATCTATGGTTTTAACTGGTTTTTCCTATGCAGTAGGGTGGCTGTGAGAAAAATGTCTATTTTACTAATAAAAGTCACCCTTTTACTTATTCCTGGGTCGTGTAGTTCTGGAGACTATTACTTGTCATGGACTAAATCCAGTAAGAGTCTGCACCAGCAGCTTATAAACACGGACAATGAATTTGCTGGCATTGCTTAATTTTTGTATTCTATATAGAAACTTGGTGTAACCCTACCATGCCTGCCAAATTTGTGTCTGATTTTGGGTGCATTTTTCTAGAATCAGGTTTTCTATGGTGGCTACAAACCTTCATATTCACTGTCTTGAAGGTTGTCTTCTTCTTCCTCATACCTCAATGTTGCCAAGGAAGCAAAAGCTTCCTCAATTTGACGTACCCTAACTCCTTTCTGCTGATCTACAAAGTTTTAGATTCCATTCCCCATTCTTTTCACTTTACTCCTGGTAAAACCTTTTTATCATGATTTCAGCACCTTCCAGTCTGTTTGAGTGTACAGTTCACGTTCTGATTATCTTTTTTCATCTACATTTAGTGGCATGTGAAAGACAACTGTAGAAGAAATTAGTGATATTAGTCTCACCTTTATTACAATTACCTTGCATCATGAATGTGTCCAGGATTTTACAAAGAAAAATCCTTGTGACTTTTAAAGTTTGCCATCTTGGCTTTTAGTGAGCTCAAGAATGCATTAAGTAAAATCTAATCTGAACAGTAGTTTATTATATAGAAAATGTGATAACCAAAATAAGTAATTCCTAGAACGTGACTGGTTAAAAAGGGGTGCTACTTACAGCTGTTCACCCATGTGTGCTCTGCACATGTTTCATTGTGTGGCAGCTCAGTGTTTCTGGATCAGCACAGTTTACCACTAGCCAGTATTTGTCTGAATCAACCTCTGCTTCTAAAAATGGAGCACACTGTTGTTGGTGGGGTTTTTTTTTCTGACTGTCTGTGATAGCCTTATAGCAGGATTAACACCCTGCAGGATAGGGACGTGTGTAGAGCTGGGATGACCATTTCACAATCCCATTTCAATCCACTTCCATAAAAAAGGATTTTCAGTGAGGGGTGCTGTTCTCACCGGGATATTTTCTAATTAGCTGTAAAGTATTTCTCACTGGCTACTCAACTTTTTTGTTTTAATTATAAAGTGCTTTAAGTGCTGTGTTTTCCTATGTGGCATATTTTGCATATCTCAAGTTCCCCTTTTATTCATTTTGACAATGTACTACTGCAGGAATAGTTTGACAGTAAATAAACTTGACTCGATGATATTACAACAGCATTGTTACAAATTCCTGTTTTCTGGATTCCAGAGTAGTTAAAGAATTTTGCTGTAATCATATAAAACCTCAAGTGGAAGATTTAATTACGTTGATTAATTTTGAGCCAAGTTGTTGGTGTTTGTTTTCTGTAAGTACTGAATTCTTCTATATAGAAGCATCTGTTAAAAAAAAAAAAAAGTAAATGTGAAGACTGTGCAAACAATGATCATGGTATCTCTATTGGCTAGAATTTCCCAGTTCATGCATTGCATTATTCCTCCTTCCTTTGCTGGCAACTTTCTGAAATAGGTTACTGTTTGAGGGTTTTGCATTTGTTTTTTTGGGGTGTTTTTTCGGGGGGGAGGGGTTTGGGGGTTTGTTTGTTGTGGTTTGGGTTTGTTTAGCTTTGTTTTTGTTTGTCTGTTTGGGTTTTTTTTACCTTAACCTGAGGAAGCGTTTTGTTTACTGGTAGCCTTTATAAGTGACTTTTCAGATAAGGCAAAACTGTAGCAGCAACTGCAATAAACCTTGGTCATTCTCTCTGTTGTAGCTATGCTGTCCAAGGGATAACAAAACAAATGCATAGTTTTTATTGGTGACCACTGGAATTGCATGCATGCTTGTTGTTATAGGAGTTTTCAGACAGGAATATTGCTTTTGGTTACAGGATCTGGTACTAGAAGTTAAGTTGCAGTTCAGACTTAATTCTAAATCCGTCAAATGGTCAGTTAAACACGTTGATTTAAATATTTCTATGAATTGATTTTTTTTTGTTATTGACTTGATTATTTATGAGAAATCTGTGAGTTCATATTCTATAGAAAAAAAAATAAGGAAAAAATAAAAAGCAGTGAAGAACAGCAGCATTTAAGGGTCAATGACCTGACACAGTAAACAACAACAACAGTTTGTCTAAGCAGCAATGCAACACGGATGCCTTAGTCCACTTTAAATAGGAAATCTGTAATCTTGCTCTTATAATGTCCAGGGGGGGGTTTTTTGTTGTTTTTTAGTGTTTTACGTAGGTGATTCTGATACCAGAGAATAGTCATTTAAATTCAGTATCTCTGCAAAGAGTGTTGTTTACCAAAAATAGGTACCTAGTTTCTTCTGTTTTTCCAACTTTCACTGACTCAGTTTTCTTCTACAGGTTCTCAATCTGCCTCTCTGCCTATCTTCTTTGGTAGCTTACAGTCATATTCCCCAAACTTTTTAACCTCTGATAGCCCAGTTCTATTTCAGTAAAGAAAACTGACTGCAGTTGCAAAACTGGTGATGGTGGCAATTTCTAAATAGAAAGCAAACTCCAAATAACAATATGAAAAGAGACATTGAAAGATAAATTATGAAATATATGCTATTATGAGATAATTATGAGATAAATTATTTTAGTGGGCTGCTGTGATTTCTGATGCCATCTCAGTTGGATGGACTGATTAGGTCTAGTGCCATTACAAATGTATTATATTGTGATACATACGTTAGTAGTGTAAAAAAGAGTTTGTTGATTTTGTGGATATAAAATAGGAATATTCTTTTCAATGGTAGGAATAATTTCATAAAACCTAACTATAAAACAGACTGAAAAATTTTTGACCTTAGTCAACTAATTTCAATCCCACCAAAATAAGGAAAGATCATAGTCAAATATTGGTTTGATGATGGGATTTCCAATGAAATTTTGATTTTTTTTTTTTGCCATGGGTCAATTAAAAATGACTTATTCCTATTGTTTTCGTTGAAGTTAATAAAAATTCTGATTTTCTCTGAGATTTTGTGATTTCCTTCATTTATCTTACCTTGTTAGTTCAAACTCTATCAAGACATACTGGCATTTTTTATTCAAACTGTATCAAATGAGCAGGAATGACCTATTGGAAAATCCTAGTTTTCATTTTCCCTGGTATATGGGAAAAATTTTAGTAAATAGAAAAAATGGAAATATGTGGTTCTTTATACTCTTGTAAACTGGGCATAAAACACATTTTGATTCAATAATCTATAAGTCTGATATCATGTCCTTTCTTCATGTAATCTGGTTTCAATTTTCATTATTCAGTGCATATTATTATTTTGATTTTTCTTAAGTAGGATATACACTTTTTTAAAATTTCACTGTGAATTATTATTTTTTCATTAAGAAGTGCAATTAACTATGGACATGACACATGTTTATATATGCAGGTATAAATATATTTTTCAGGTGGTTATAAAGGATCTATAAATCTCAGATAAATACTTCTCAAGTACTTATAACCATTCATTTATTTTCTAACCTCCTTTAGGACACTAATACAATGTTCTTGGCTTGTTTCTTTTAACTTGAGTGAAATCAAAAGATGCAGTATAATGTGGAAATGCTCACTGAATTATTGGCATTAGGCATAATGCCAGGGTCATGAAATTTACATTTGAGTGTGAAACAATTGCCTTGGCAGGGGAGTGCCAGTCTTCTGTATGAAAATGTTGCATTGACAGATAATGAAGGAAAAATCCAGAATACAGTGATGAATAATCAGAGAAGAGCTCTGACAAAAAGCACTGTTACTTAGGCAAAACTGAGGAATTGCCTACATCATGCACAGTTCATGCAGCCTCAGCAGTAAAGAGTAAGGAGACATTTAGTACAGGTCTGGGATATGACATGTGCACTGTCCTCTTTGAAATCACATACATAATTATATTTGGACACATCACGTGTACTGAATCACCAAAGAGTAACATTGGAAAAGTCTGAAACCAGACAAAAGCTTAATTTTTTTTCCTAGCAGTGTTCCAGACTTTAACCCAGAGCCAAACTTTCATGCTTCAGTTTGCCATAGTGTGTTTCACAAAAAAGACATGCAGCGACAACCCACTGCCATTTAATATCACTGTTTTCAGATTATTCTCCTCTAATACTGCTTTTCTTTCTGGAAGACTATGTGTTGTGTTGTTCTGGTATTTTGTTTTTTTTTTGTTTTTTTTTTTTTTTTCTTTTGCCATTTGCAATAGTTTTCTTTTGCCAAGCCCGAACAGACTGGGTGACTTGTTAGATCATTTTGTGGGTGTTTTTTTTCTGGGGGACAATAGATAATTGTTAGTGCAAACAGCACTGAATAAACAAACAGAAGCCCAAGATGCATTCATTCAGTTAATATTGCCTTCTGAATCACTGACTATGGAAAAATTGTTTTTTATGGAGTGAATCATTAATTTGGCTTGAGTATTAAATAGGCTTGCCACTAAAATAATAAATTATGACTGGCGGATAAATACCATACTTCTTTAACCAAGGTAAAATGAACAAAATTTTAAAAGCCATGTTAGCTACTATTTGCCAACTTCAATTTTTTTGAAGCATGAACTTTGCTAATAGCCAGACATTTGGTTAAAAAGCTTTGTCAGGTAATTATTTTCTTCCTTGCCAAAGAACTGCACAGGTTTGCTGATTCCAAAGTTCATCTCAGTCCTTGTACTCCCAGGTAGATTGATACATACAGCTTAGGGTCCTCCAGCTTCATGAGCATCCTTCTCCTTACATTAATTTATTAAAACTGTAATTCTGTGCAATGGATATACAGATCCCCCTTCATGTATTGAACTTTGTGAGGCAGTATGAGGAAGTGCTTGAATCTAGAGACTGTTGCCGGCTCGCTGAGAATTTTTTCAGTGAATGAGTCCAATATGTAAATTACTAAAAATCAATATGTTAACTGAACGTAAGTAACTCAGTGGTCAAACAAAATATAATTCAAGTGTGCTGGAAAGCAATAACTGAATGAGGGTTTATTAATCTGCAGTTACTCAAATGTTCCTTTGATTTACTGTGGTGTCTACATGTCTATGACCACTCTTCCAGTACCAAACACCTTGTAGCAAGCTGGATGGAATGAATATATGTTCATGGAAAATGGATTTGAAGTGATGTTTCTCTTTTTTCAGAATTTTTTTTAATTTCCTGTAACACACGAGGGACTAGCTATGCTGTAATTTCTAAATCTACTTTCACTATTTATAATAAAGAAGGTTTTGAATTTAGTTTTAATTACTGTTAAAAAAATGGCCTTGAAGAGTTACAAATGTATGTATGTTTAATTTCCTAACACACACAAAAACAACAGATATTAGTTTCTTCAGATATTTTTGCAATGTAGAGCCCAAAATATTTTGGAGTGGAGGAAGAAGGATTTCAAAAGAAAAACATTAGTAGTAAACTATTATCATAAGTAGTTGTTGATGTGTGATTTTTGCCTTTGAAATATGGTTTTAGTCTCTTTCCCCATTAGCAGTTCATACATTTCTCTGAAAATAAGAATTTCTTGATTTTTCTTTACATCAAATAGAACATGTACAAGTGATATGCAGTGATATCATATGCTAAATGAAACTGCATTTGATAATGTATAATTTCTCTTTTCACTTGTTATTTGTGCATACAGTAATGTATTCTTATTTTGCACCAGTAACCTTGAGAATTAATTGTTTCCCACTACCAGTAGTATTTCGTTTGGCCTGTGGTACTTCCTACACTTCACAGAGCATCTCTTCTTGATGTTGTGTGCACAAGAAATTTTCTTTTTGTTTGCTATCTTATTTCATTATTGTATACTGGAGTGCTCATTCATGGAAGTACTTTCTGAAATTACATCTATTATACCACTGGAATAAGACCTGATTTATTATAAGAAGATCAGAGCATAGCTCAAGTGCTCAGTGCATTATCCTAAATGAGGCTTTGTCTCTGAGGGCTGCCACAGCCTTGGTCTTTGCTGGTATGTTTTAGCCACTGATTTCCCTTTAGAACAAAAATGCCGTAAAAATACTTCTTGGCAAATGTTTTTTCAGTGTTGAATAACTGCTTTTTCTGCCAAGGTGGTGTCAAAGTCTCTTCCCAACTTGTCTGTCACACACTGTTCCTTTTACGGGCATCAGCAGAGGTGATGCATATATCAGACCTAAATAGGTCTGATAACTCAGTTTTGGAGGAGATGCAAATTGCAGGTCAAGTTGAAAGGATGGCAAGTAACTTTTCAAAGCTTGCTTGTTTACAAATCTTTGATTGCAGTGCTTCCCTGCCCCTTTAGAGAAAGGCACACTGCTTTTGGAGCCTTCGTTTCTCTTTGCGTGATACATGCTGTTCATGTCTCCCCCTGTGCCTGCAAACCAGGTTCTATCCTGGAGCTCTTTCCTCTGTACCTCCTCAATTCAAAGCCACAGGCAGCTCCTTTCTCACATTCTGAAGCACAGTTTGTCCCAGAGCAACTTAATGGTGGGGAGGGGCAAAAGAAAAAAAAGAAAAAAAATCAGGCTGAAGGAAACTCCTATGAGAGCTGGCAAGTTGCTCAGGTGAAAGTGGCTGTGATTTGGATATGGGGTTGCAGAGATTAGCCAGAAGCTTATCACAGATATCTGTAAGCAATGGGTTTCACAGTTTATCATTTTACAAACGTTTTATTTTTGTGATTACTTAAGTTTATATTTTCTGCCTTTTTTCATGTATTACAGGAGGAGACAATTAGTAATCATTGGGGCTTTTACCAGCATAAAATATTACATTTCTGCATGATGCATGATATGTATTCCTGTAATTTAATTATCTAGAGTGCTTGTTTGGGATATAAATGCTGGAAACAATGACATTTCTGAGATGATTTATGAGGTAGTGCACTTTGTAATCAAACCTTCTGTGTGCTGTTTGTAAAATATCAAGTTTTATAAAATTGCTGATAGTTGGAAAAAGAACATTGATAATGGGCTTACTTTCTCTGTGTGGCTGCAGATGAGAATCAGTAGGAAATAGAGGGGAGCAGAAGCAGTGGCAGCTGTATTGCAAAGATTAGTAACTGGGATGTTGCCTGCCTGAGAAACACATAAACTCTCTGCAAGGAATTTTTTTTTTTTTTTTTGTGTTGAGAATTATGTAGCTCCAGCTTTACATTTTAGTCAATATTTTTTTTATAACAATTATTTTTTTCTCTGTGAAAATACAAGTATTTCTGAAATAAGTAAATAAATGCATTATATCTAAAAACCAAGAATAAAAAGAGAGTCATACTGAGTTATGAAAATGAACAAGGTTAGATAAGGTTTAGAACAAAGAGTAGCTAAAAGAGAATGAAACTGAAATTTTTATTGACTGTAGAACTGAAGTTGCCCAAACCCAAACTTTGCAGAATTTTTGTTAATAAGGCAGAACATAACACAAGAGAATAAACTTTTGACTGTGGTAGGAATTAGTGACCAGCCATAACCAGGGCCCAAGAAAGGAGAGCACTGTGCATTGCTTCAGTTTATTTTCCAAAGATGTATGCTTTTATAATTCCAGAAAGCTAAGAAGCCCTTAGAATATTTGGCTAAGGTGAGTAAAGTCTCTTTTTGACTTCAGTTTACTTAACTGAGAAAAGAGTTCATAAAGATCACAAGGAAACATTCCTTGTAGCACAATGTCTGACCCACCAGAGAGAAAATCTTTGAAACAGTAATAGTGACCTTGATTTTATGAGCATTTTTGATAGCAGAATTACAGATACAGTTTGTTATTGGATCTTGGTGCTTGCATAAAGCTGATAAGGAAGGAATGATGATGGGTCCTTTTTAAATTTCTGAATTGTAACCTAGCCAACCTAGGCTATCTCTGCTAGAAATTAGTCTGGAGCACAGGCTGTGAACCAGGCAGAGCTCAATAAATTGAGAACATTAACCTCATATGTGTGCTTTTCAACAAAACTGCCTTCAGGGCAGCAAAATAAATCAAGAGACTTAATGAAAACATTTTATTATTATTAAGAGGATTAATTGTAAGTATTAGGACTTGAATTTTTGTACTATGTGAGGAATTTTAAAATGTATTTTAAACGTATGCTAACGGTGTAAATTTTGTGTTGGAACTTTGAGTACTATACCCACACAAATAATGGCAAACATAATTAATACAAATACATAATTAATACAAATACATAATTAATACAAAATAGTAATAAAATACTTGATGGAGAGAATTTTGTCACGGGATTGTTTTTTCCAGCCATTGAATGAATCTGCTGTTTTGCCCAGGACAGTTTTGTGTTTCCTGAAAATGTTACTGACTGGTGCATGAGTGTTTCTATTGCAGACCCAGCAGCAGAAACCTGTTAGTCTCTGTTAGCCTCTGCTAACATCCTGTTTCAGTGGATTTATAACATAAATAAGTGAATGCATAAGTGTGCATGGCAATGAATACACTTTAAGTAAAGGCCAGGCAAAGTAATAATCACAGGATTTGGTGTGACATTTTGCCAGCACTGACACATATTTCTGACTTTTCTAATATTTGTTTTTCAACTCATAAATATTTCTGCAAAGTAAGCACACTGTTAAATGAAAGCGGCTTCTGTGGAGAGATTAGGTAGATTAATAAAATGTGAGACAAAGAGTACTGGTGAGTGATGGTTTTTAATTAGGGGGAAAAAGAAAAAAAGGTTTTTTAAATGAGAATGAAGTGTTCTGAAGAGCAACACTTAACTGTCTCTATTTTTGTTACTTTTGACTATACTCTTACTTATGAAACAAAAATTGGAAAACACAAAAGGAAAGAAATCTACCCTTGCAATAAGAAAAGTATATTGAATATCCCGTGAAAGGGAAGAGGTGGTGGGGACACAAGTGTTCCTTTGATTACATTCAATGAAACCAGGTTGTGTACTTTATAAGAACTTCTAACATCTTCCTAATCCTGTTGCAACTTTGATCATTTCTCCTTTAAAGCAATGGCTATAACTGGACCTAGCAAAGAGAAGTGCAATTGCTCATCTCAGATAGATAACTTTCATGTTTTGCTATATCTTTTTTATGCTAATGAAATTCTTTCTCTCCTTTTTAGACAAATATCACTTGTTGTGTCATAGCACATGGATTTCAGGACTGCCTGTGAAGAGGTAGGATCAGATTTTTTTTTTCAAATAATAGTAGAATGAACATAAATGAATTTTTAGTCCTTTTTATATGCAAGATACTTTTTTTACCCTTTTTTTTTCTTCTCCTGAAATTCTGGGAATTATATAGTCAAATATAAATTATTCAGCTGATCGTTTCATGGTGGCAGATGGACTTCGTTGTAGAAGATGAAAGAATTTGTTTAAGCGTATTCATCACTAGACCTCACCTCTGTTCTCATTTACCTCTTTAGGCACAATGTAGGTGCAGGCAACTACATTTCGTGTGAGCTTTGCTATTCTTGAATTGTTTATATCTGAAAGCCTGTACATGAAGAAAAACCTCAATGGAGTCAGGAATCTATCTGGTGCTGTTCAACAGAATCAAGGGGGAGATGTAGAAATATGGGAGAAAGGTGGGTGGGAGAAGGGAAGCTGTGAAGATGACCAAAAGGAAAAGCAATTCCGTTCAGATTTAGTGAGGTAAGAGTAATTTATGCCTAGAATTTGTTTCATAATGTAAATGCAAAGACTTCAGTCTCCCTCCACTAGAGATGAGAGAAATGCTTTCTGTGTTGATACTATTTGCCTTAAAGAAAACAAATAAAATGTATTTGTAGACATTAGCAAGGGCTTTTTATTTACTCTGTGATTGTCTATGAACAATTGTTTTAATGTGATTTTAACAACTTCATCAATTTGAGACATAGTAAGAACCATTTACAGCAAATTATGTAATGATTTTTGTGCATTATTATAATTTTAAAAATCATGAAAATTACCTGTACACTGAAAACCACAAACAGTATTTAGGAAGGTAGAACTGGAAGCAAGTCTACCTGGCTCAAACTTTAAATGTGACCGTGATCCAATGAAAAAATAGAAGTTAAGAGATTGGAACAGCACTAAAATCAGAACTAACTGCAGCTAAAACCAATTGTGACTTGAGAATCAGTTATAATAAATTAGGGGAGAAAAGAAAACAAGCAGACTAAAGAACACTAAATTGTGACAGCATTCTGAAAGGAGTAGTAGGGTCAAAATGTAATATTAAAATGAACCTTGCCTTTGGGCAAGAATGTTGCGATGTTTTTCCAGGATGGTATATATTCAGGCTTTAATACCTCAGAAAATGCATGCACAGTGTAAATTCTATAGCACTATATCCCAGATTATTTGTATGGAAGAAAGCATTCTTATTAATTTTGAGGTTTGGCTTTTCAAATAGAATATCTTCAGTTGGAAATGAAAATAACTGCTAACTTCCTAACTGCTTCATGGCTGACCAAGAGCTAAAGCATGTTATTAGGGCATTTTGGTTTAGGTTTCATTTTTCTTATTTCTTTCTGAATGCACTTATTCAGGTAAAGAGGAAGATAAGTATTATTTTCATCTTTTTTAAATGTTGTTATTCTTTAAACTCTATTGGCTATTCTGTGGTAATTAACTTCACTCATTGTCCCACAGGCATAGTGACAAGAGCAGCCAGAGAAAGACAACTTGGCATATGAATCCTATCTTAGCCTTTACAGTGAAAGTACTCTGACAGATTTGTTTCATTCTCTGTCTAGTTTCTAATGGGGGCATCAATTTCAAATTTAGCTTTCTAAAAATCAGCTGATTTCCAGAGCTTCCATGGTAGACAAGGGAAAGAGGGGATGATTCCACGCATCCTAAAAATCTCCATAATTTGGAGACCAAAATAAGATCCTTTAACTAGCATTTAAATAAAATTAGGTGGCTTCAACCTCAGTTTATATGTTTTGTGTAAAATGGAGTTTATGCCACAGAATCAGTGCTGTCACTTCTGACACTATGGTCTATCTCTTTCTTCCCAAAAAGAACTTAATAAAATATGGATTTTCAACCTACTTTTCATGCCTGTGACTAAATAGATAATCAGCAGCCTTATGCTTGCACATAGTGTAATTTTTGACTAAAACCTTAGCACTTAATACATCATCTGTTTTGATTTTTGTTTGAGGGAAAATACAGTGAACTAGATCTGAAAGCCCAAGAGAGGAGAGGCTGCTGCAGCTCTGTTTGCCCAGGTCCAAAAGAGTCATGAGGGTGAAGATGTATCCCCAGGAGGCATATGGGGGCAGAGCACGCATATACACTATATGTACTACTCATATATATATTTTTACAGGCCTTGTGCAATCCAAAAGTGTACTCCATTGAGTGTCCCATGCTCTCAGACAGTGACCTCTGCTCACTCCAAGAGGTGCTGGGGCATTTTCTTAGCATAATGGGTTTCACACTCTGACACTGAAGCTGAAGCTCTTCTAGGACAGTCCTGGCAGGGGACCTAGACTGGGTGACCCTTTTTGAGTCCCTAATTTGGGTTCCCACCTGTCATCATGGTCCTGTGGTCCTTTGAGCCTGTGGCAATGGACTTCCAATAGGCTGATGGAATTGGGAAGGGTGTTATTTGGACTTTAAATCTCATCCATCCAAGTATTAATTAACTAACTACTTAATGAAATCTTTCAATTGAGGTGAGTATAAGGTGTAATCATCCATTCTGTCAGGTATTTCAAGTCCCAATATACTCCTTTCATCTATTACTTTTAATAAAATTTTCCTCATATCTTAAAATTTGCCAGATTTGTCACCAAAACCTCATCTGGCACTTGAGCTACTTACGAAAGTGACGGTAGCTGCTGAGGAAAAGACCATTGTGGCACTACATCTTTAATTAGCTTGTGGTTCTATTCCACCTCTGCAAATCTTTAGCACTAGTTTAGTCACTTCAAGCCACAAACATTTTGCTGATATCTATTTATTTCAAATATTGATGAGAAAGGTAAAGTAGCTGTAGTCTTTGCTCCAGTTAATTTTGTTTAATTGGTTCTCTAGTCACTGCATTTGAAACTTTCAGGCTTCTATCCCCTCCATCCCCTATTGTATCAAATTCTCAATCATAGTATATATGTGGGGAAAATATCTGTATTCTTCTATGCCAGAATAGTTACTGATAATGGCAATGTTGTGAAGCATTTTGACTATTTGATCTTCCTCTTCTCCTTTTTGTTTCCTTTCATCTGCACATCCCAGTGCTGTAGTCACTGCACTGCAGAAGAACTGAGATCCCTCTCCCAAACTGGTGAATGCAGCTCAGATTCTTGTTGGTACTTCCATCCTTAGTAATGGCAGTAAATGGTTTGAGCTGAGTTTCAATTAACACAAAACCAAAATTTTCCACATAGATGCACTGCAGCTGCAGCATGTTTTTCATGGTGTCCATGACATACTCATTTTTTTTTTCCATTAGACTTTTCATTCTAATTAACTGCTGCTCTAGTGCACCGGAGGTCTCTGAGGGAACCTTAGTTCTTTAATATCAGCAATGCTTTCATGCATCCCTAATTCCTTCTAGTGTCTACTAGTGAGATTTTGTTTGAGATTTGGACACTGAAATGGTTTTGTCTTCTTATAGGTACTTGCATGTGCACTTTGTGCCTGAGTTCCTATGGCAGATCTGATTGGAGCAGTCAGGGTTATTATAGTGAGAGATTAAACACAGATATGAAGACAGGTAGAGTTTGTTTTCAATCTCAAAATGATTTCCAGGATCCTAATGATTATTTTCTCCCCCAAGCATCTTATCTTCAGGCTGAGCTGCTTTTCAAGGCATCTTAAAGTACTATTATTCTGCAAGGAAGTAACTTCTATGCTAGACAATTCTAATGGTGCTACAAAAAGAGGAGATCTTACACATACATGCGCACATTTTTTAATAAAAAACTACCTGATATCTGAAGAGGTGATTTAAAAAAAAAAAAATTGCATGTGTGGTTCCTCTGCTTGCTACCTGTGGGAATTTTTTCGTGGTTTCATATTTCATTATTCAGTATTCCATGCTCTTTTTCCTCAATGATAAGCAAATATATCCATTTTGTTGGTTCTTCTATTTAACAATTTCTAAACCATAAGACTATCCAGCTCCTCTTTTACCCTTTATCCCAAGCTTTTTGAACTTTACAAGAGCATAAATCACAGTCACTGGGTTCTTAAAATGCTCTCCTGTACTCACTTGACCTTATTCTATATTCTGAAAACTATCTCTTGGAAGATAACCTCAGTCTCTAACATAATACTGTCCTCTGCAGTGAAAATATCCTTCTGTTGAAATTGAAGACTTGGGATGATTAATGCATTAGAACATTTTCCCCTGCAATTTTTTTTTAAAGTTCATATTTTCCATGTACTTTATGAACAAACTGCATTAGCAGCTTTCTAACTTTTTGAAATCTCATTCTTTACTTCTAATAGCTTGGCTTCCCCTCTCCCCTGCCCAATATAACATCAAACATATTTAAGTTAGTAAATACCCCATTCATTTTCCTGCTTATTCATTTGTTTTCGCACTAGTGTCCATTGTTCCTTTGAAGGATTAATTTGAATTGGTAAACTGTTTGCTTTATGAATTCTGTAAATATTCTTGTAGACTTCACAAGCTTTATAATTTGATATGTTCTGCTATTCAAAGGTGTAGTGACCTCTACTTCAAAATCCATCTAGCTGGGGGGGGCTTTCCTGCAACAAAACATGTTTTAAATTTTAAGCCATATTTAACTTTCTCCTGAATTTCTTCCCTAAATATTGCTATAAACTTTTATGGTCTGTTTCTAGTCACCTTTATGCCATTTTCTGATTTACACATTTCAGACTAAGCTGCTGTTTTCCTTTGTTTATAAATTCTGATAAACAGCAATACTGGGATTTCTAATACTGTGGGGTTTTTCTGGGATTTTTCTTACATGAAGCTTCAACTCATGATTTAATCTCAAAATCACATGACGGAAAATGGCTGGTAACTTACAATGTCTGTTAGAATGTCATGTAGTAGGTGAAGTAAATTTGAACATACATGTTCTCACAATAGCCTTCATTTTTTATTACCTGACTTCTTGGGTTCAATTCCATAGTCACAGTAAGCTCACTGGCAATTCAGACATTAAAGTGGCATCCTTACAGTGTCAGAAAAAGAAAATTTTTGCTCTGAAAAAGTACCTTAGCTTAGTAAGAAGCTCATATATATATATATATATATATATATGTGTGTGTGTGTGTGTGTGTGTGTAATTTTTTTTTCAAATGTCTAATTTACACTTTGTATTGCAAACTGTATGAAACAAGGACTTTCTCTATAAGAATTCACTCTTTCAATAAAATCACTTAGAAAGAATACCACAAGAAATACTTACCTGGGAAATACCTGACAAATCAAATTAAAATAAGTTCAAGTACAAATTTGGAATTTTTCTGCAGTTCTTTCAGACTGGAGTGTACAATTCATATGCAGGAATGGACTTGCTGTCCCTTGGACTGGAAAATGTTGGTATCTGATTGAAGAGGCTCTGAATGACAAGCTGAACACATCCCTGTGTGTCTGGGCTGCATTCCAGTTTTTGACAATATAAGTGCTTTTCACTTAAGCTAGCAATACCTCCACAGAATGTGTAGCCGGACTGTTTAAAAAACATCCCATATATGGTTCTGACACATATTTCTGCCTCTTGAATCCATTGCTATTTCCTCTTTAAATCCAATGCCATTACCTCCTTAAACCTCTGATTCAATTTCCTTTTTTATTATTATACTTACGATTATGAAGCAGTGACAGGCATATCTCCAAATACTCAGAGGTCAGCCTCAGTTCAAATAAGCATCCAAAAGGGTGGATATTAATCTGAAGGAGCTAGGTACACATTTAAGGCAGTTTTGTAACCTGTTCCCCTTATTGCTATCATGTTCTTGATAGTAGAAATAAATTTCAGGGCTTAAAACCAAATTGCAGAGGCTTACTTTATTTTAGGACATAACAGTCAAAGTAGAAAGTAAAAATCCAGGTCACCTTGCATAGAAAATGTGCTGAGATTTTTTTTTTCTCTTCCTTTCTTCCACTTGTTCATGGACTAAACTTTTCTGGGATATTTGTTAAATTCTTCCTACTGATATGAAGCTATAAGAAGCAACGCTAAATAAATTGTTTTATTACTGTCAGGCCAAAGGCATAGATAAAGTAGCATAAAGGAGAAGATATATAGCCATGTTTGAACACTAATTAGGAGTATTTAAAACTGCCTGAAAGACTGAGAAACTCTCTTCAAGAACAAAACATAGGAAATGTTTTAGTTTGTTTTTTTTTTCCTTGTCATAAATGAAAAGAAAAAACCCAAAGACATAAAATGAAAAAACAACAGAAAATCTGCAAGAAGAATTGTATAGGCCAGATAAATTTTTTTAAAAAAATTTTTTTGGAAGATTTGCAGGAAATTGGCTTCTAAATCAACAGGTTGCTTTAAGGATGTCTCTCCTGCAGTATTATTTTGGTATGTGTTTTGCAGGTACTCTGCTGCTAGTAGAAACTGTAGTTTTCATGTGTATTTTCTCTGAAATTAACTCTTAAATATTTGTGAATATTAACAAATGTGAAATGTTTGTTTTGGTATGTAAGAATTAATTAATTCCTTTTTAGGAAAAGAATCTTTAGGCCGGATCTTTTACACAGTCCCTATGGATAATGTGCTGTAAGTCAGGATAAAAATTTTAAGTGGCCTTTTTTCATTGTGTTGTTGCTAATAATGATCAGAGTGTGACCCTATCTCTAGAAAAGCAGTATGCCTTAAGAGCTCTGCCCACCCATACTGTTCTCTGGTAGTGATCTGAAGCACAAAGTTCACCACAGACTGGTGTGACGAAGCAAAGGGAGATGAGTTTTCAGCCCCTCTGGTATTTATATTTGTTCAGGAATTGTAAGCAATTCCCAGGACATCAGCTCTTGCCACATCATGTTCTTATCTAACTCTGCTTAAAACTGTGTCGAATGCAATGACAGAGGCAGCCTTGTGTGGGTGCAACATTCACTGCATCTGTTGCTTAGGTACCACCACCTTCCTTCATCACTGTCTTTGCTTGAAGCCACAGGCTCTTCTCTCATATGGAAACTTTCTTTTTCACCTCTTTACAATGTTTTTATATGCATTCCTTAACACACCTCCTCCGCTTCATAAAAATGTGCAACTTCACTCGGTTTTCTTCCTACCTTTGCAGCACAGGAGACCAGCTCTATAAATAAGGTGATGTTCTTGGTGATTTGGGCTCAGTCAAGGTTTATTGGCTTAACAAACTGTTATCAGCTGACCTCTGCTTCTCTCTGCAAGTTTGCTGTGAGGTGATGCAGTGTATCACACTTTGGAGCACAAAGGGATGCCTTACATGGCCCAGCAGTTCAGCCTATGTGCTGTTTGTCTCTTATTGCTGTTTGTAGGACAGGAGTGGGGCTCAGCCGTCTACCAGTGACGGGGGGAAGGCTTTAAGGGGAAAGTTTTAGCACAGACTCCCATGGAATCTCTTACAAATTGGTTTCAGGAGGAAAAGGCAGTATCAGCCATAGCTCTGCACTCCCACACCTCACACACACATATACACATACACACTTGCACACCGTCTGAGCTCTTCAAATATAAGAGAGGGCAGGGCTATAGGCTGTACAGCTGATCAGAATAATTTTGCTGGTGCCACATGTATAAAAGAATGTTGATATGCACAGCAGTTTGCTTGAAAGTATGCATACAGGTTGTCTTACCTAATTTCCAGCCCTGGAGCAGGAACTAATATCTTTATTTTACTCAGTTTGTTAAATACTTTGAAGGGGGTGGGTGAAATGAGTAAGAATGAGGTTTCAACAGACAAAAGTGAAACAATTAAATTCCAGTCTTTGTTCTCAAGGTCTTCTTTTGAAGTTACCTAATGAAACTCAACTACACTCTTCTCCTTAACATGGTGGTTAATGCAGCTGTCAGGTAGGAGAGGATAGGCGGTAGTATAATTGAAGATTTAATTTTGAACTGTATTGTAAACTAGCTTTCATAAAACCCAACAACAGTAAAGTGGTTCATTACATTTTAGAATGTCTGATGTAAATAAGGTCCCTGAGTGTGTGTGATCAATCTTTCCAAGGGCCAAAATATTTTGCTGTTCCCAAGCTTGATTTGCTTGTTCAGGCTGAATAAGCTCAGCTCATATGCATTTAGAAACTGACTTGAATTTTAATTTTATCCTAATGTTTAATTGTGCCTGCTGTGGTTGCCTCTAATTCCTACAAAGTAGTCCCTCAGCTTTTGCAGAAAGACTCTAGAGATTTTATAAGGTTATTGACCAAATCAGAAATGTGCAATCAAGCAAGGCAGAGTTGCTATACCCAGTGTATGAGAGGCAGAATTTTTTCTATTGCCAATTTTCCAGGGAGGAGGTAAGGCATGTTGCAAACTTTGCTGCAGAAGAAAAGCATTTTCTGTTAGCTCCTTTGTTTGACCATAATTATTTACAATCCACATTGCTCAACTTCCATTGTCACTTGCTTCCTTTCCAACTCCAAGGAGAGAGGAGGTTTCTTAGTGTGTAAAGAAGTTCCAAGGACATAACCACTCTTTATTTTAATATTGTAACATTTTATGTACGATATGAGAGAATTTATCTGTGGTACTGAAATCCTAACTCCTTTTGTAAACCGTTTATTTTGTCTGTGCATATTAATCAGTTTCTGTCCTATCCCGTTCACAAAAAAACCCAAAAAAGACATCTTAATATTAGAAAAATAGTGTAGAATGAGTGTTGATCAGAGGTTTGACTGACTTCAGTGTGAATTCAGTGCATAAAGCTCTTTATTTCTCTCTTCTTCTTACCTAGATTAAAAAGAATTAAGCAATGTCAGAGCCACTTTCAAAGTCATGGCTGAGTTATACACATTTGCTTCTGGCATCCAAGAAAAAACAATTTTCAAAGTTTGAGTGTTGAGTATGGAGCAGAAGTGACAGAACAGTTTGTCAGTGGAGAACATTGTATAAAGCTATTTAAAGGTTGTCCTCGACCTTTCCACCTCTTTTAAAGCCTTGTGAGAGAGATTTAAACTTCTTTTTTGCCAGTGGCCTAGTGTCAGTTCCATATTTGTGTTTGTTCTCTCCATGCCATGGATGTAAGAGCACATTATGGGGAGACCTTCCAAATCCTCTTTTAAACTCTTGTCTGAGAAAGAGTCCTCAGATTCAGCCAGGTCAACCTTGGCACTTAAAGTTCAGAGATATTCTTTTCTTTTCTTGATCTCATCTTAAGTCAACTTTTTACAGTGGATGGATTGAAATCTGACCTCTGTGAAGATAGTGAAGGGTATATTATTGGCTCTGATGAGTCAAAGGTTTTCAATACTTTCTATATATGAATTTTCCTCTGAGATACATATGTCTGTCTGTCTATCTATCTATCTATCTATCTATCTATCTATCTATCTATCTATCTATCTATCTATCTATCTA
>VZUI01037495.1:0-60164 GCA_013401135.1 Cettia cetti | reverse complement strand
CTCTCCTCTCCTCTCCTCTCCTCTCCTCTCCTCTCCTCTCCTCTCCTCTCCTCTCCTCTCCTCTCCTCTCTCCTCTCATTTTCTTTATTTTCCTTCCTTCCTGGTGAGTGTATCACAATGCTAACTCAGTGCTGGGAGCCAAGCTGTGCCTTTCAGCTATGGTCCATGGGAAGAATTTCTTTCCACTCTGTTAAAAACCTTTTCACGTGTTTAAAAATGAACGGGTTTAGGTTCCTTTCAAGCTTCAGGTGGCTAACTTTGGGTTCAGCTCTTCCTCAGTAAAACCACAACTCTAGCAAGTCTCAGGACTCTGCCAAATCGCTGATTTTCTTTCTTGCTGTTATTAACATAACTATGTGTGTGCTTTTAAAAAAACAATCTCACCATGCTTCTCTTTTTATCATCTGGTCTCTGTGCTTTTCTTTTACACCCCTGCCCCATTTTCTCTCTTTTTCTAGTCCATTTTCTCTTGTATTTTATAGCCTTCATGGTATGGAAATTACTTCTAAAATACTTAAAGATAGCCTGCCTGCACCTGGACTTGGAGTTCCTGGGAAGTGCTATTTTATTTACAAGATCTCCGCTTACACAATCCAGTACTGAATGCCAGAGACAGCAGAGCCAGGCCTGGTTAATTCAGAGTAAACACCTGAAACTTCATCTATTTCCTAAGCCCTTGTTCTGGTGGGGAGAGAGCATTAACAGCAAAGCACTGCAAGCTCACGGGTGGCATTTTGCTGCCTGTGTTAATCTACTAAGCATGCAAGGGGGATACCTTTTAACAGGGATACAAACGACTTTCCCAGAAAACCAGACCATTTCCATGGAGTCTGCCAGCGGGAGCAGGAGCCTGCAGCTGCAGTCTGAGGCTGGGCAGGAGCAGCCCAAGCCTGGAGCTTCCTACAGAAACCCAGTCACTCCATGAGCAGCCTGGGAGCAGCGAGCTGGAGTCCCAGCTGAGAGGGACCTGCCTTGGATGCCCAGCACACACACCGGGCAGAGCAGTGCCACGGCCGTCTGTGGCAGGGGGTGCACCCTAGGAAAGGGGGTTCAGGGCAGCGTCCCTCCTTCCTCCACTCACCTTGTGCTTCTGGTACCTATGCAATTGCTTTTGGGGAAATTTCTGATGAACAAGTATTTAACTCCCAGTGCAATTTAGCAGGCATTGATAAAAGAAAAGCCATTATCAGGAGACCGCAGGCACGCAGAAGCAGCACGTATCAATGTGATAAAGCTTTTTCCCCCCCTTGACATTCATTTACAAAGATTACTGTTCATAATAACTTGTCTGAATGCCCCCAAAATAACAGCTGTTCTTTTATGATAACTGAACATCTTAATGACACTTCCCCAGCAAAAGCAACCTAACCCAAGCTTTGCAGACAACTGCTCTCCACCAGTATGAAGCTGATAGAAAAAGAAAACTTTATGTGTATGCAGAGAGATAGAAGATTTTTTTTCAGTCTTTAGGTTTTTTTAGATTTTATTCAGTGACTCAGAGTTACAGACTCTTTAATGGAGAACTGGTCATAATTTTAAAACTCGGAGAAGACTTGGGTTCAATTCTGCTGCCCTGAGATCTCTGAGCTAGCTGTTGAATTTCGTTGAATTGATCTGGACTGGCTGGATTGATGGGCTGAGGACAGTTGTATGAGGCTCAACAAGGCCAAGTGCTGGGTCTGCACTTTGGCCACAACAACCCCAGGCAGTGCTACAGGCTTAGGGAAGAGTGGCTGCAAGTGGCCCAGCAGCAAAGGACCTGAGGGTGCTGGCTGACAGTGGCTGAACATGAGCCAGCTGTGCCCAGGTGGCCAAGAAGGCATCCTGGCCTTTATCAGGTACAGTGTGGCCAGCAGGACCAGGGCAGTGATTATCCCTGTCAGCACTGGTGAGGCCACACCTCAAATCCAGCTCCACTGCCAGTAAAGGCTCTGGAGCACATTTACTCCAGCGTTTTACTCCAGCTTTTCCTATTGACTTACCATTTTCATAACTTGCACATCATTCTCCCTACTTCATGGTGCCTGCCTGCTCAGTTATCAAAAATACTGGTGTCCCAAAATACAGTAGCAGCTGAGGGAGATGGGGATGTTTAGCCTGGAGAAACAAGCATGGACATACTATCAATGACACTCTGTAAGTGCAGTCCCACATCATCGATTTTAGTCCAGATTTACACCACTAGAGCAAATAAAGTAACAAGTAAAATGCACAGAGGCAATGATCCTCCAGAGAAAACACTGCTGCAGTTTCTTCTAGCTTTTCCTCACTAGCCTCCTTCCTAAATTGTACAGTTGAAGTTTCCAATTAAAATCTTTTGGAGCAGAATTAGTGAGTTGGTTTTTGACTTGCAGTGCAGCATTATGCAGCATGAAGTCCTGGGCATAGTCCAGCACATTCAGTGATGGGTCTTGTTTGTGGCAAGGTGGGTTAACTTGATGTATTATTTGCACATGCAATACACAATGTGACGCAGTGGAGACACACCGCTACCATTTACCAAGCACTGCTCATCTATCCTACGGAAGTGATCTGGGATATCTCAAGTTACACAACAGAGGTTTGGTTGCTAACATATAAGTAAAAGACCTTATTTGATCCTATGGGTCAGGCAAAAAGGGCTAAGCCCTAAGACACTGCTGTGTGCAGCAGATGCTTTCGTAAGGGAAATTAGTAGAACTGCCCAGGAAAGTCCCCTTCATGATTACAAGACCAGGTACTAAAAGCATACACCTCTTTTTCCAGGGCTCTTCAGGTTGGTGGGTGACTTTTTTTGCGTCCATGTCCTTGCGAGACAGTGTTTCGTAAAATCTCGTTTATAAGAAAACTGTTTTAAAATGGTGAAGGCTGTCTGGGAGTTTTACCCATTACAGCTCCCAAGAGTAAGTGCTCCTTTGCAGACCTTGGTGTTATGATTTTTAGAAAACACTAGAAATGGCGCAGAACATGTGCAATGAACAACACATCATAAAGAAAACCCGTGGTTCTACCGGCGATTCACTCTAGCTTTTCCTATTGACTTATCATCTTTCACGAGTTGCACATCATTCTCCCTACTTAATGGTGCCTGCTTGCTCACTTATCAAAAATACTGGTATCCCAAAATACAGACAGTTATGAAATACCCCATGCCCTAACAAATGTCCATCCTTTTGTGACTCTCCCGGGAGAAGGAAGCTCCCTTCCTTAGGCAGGAATGCCTGAAGAAGTGCAGGGTGCAGTCTCAGAAGCTGGTGGTGTACTCGTTCCTTGTGCTGGCACTGCTCTCTGTGTAGCCCCCAGTGTCCTTTGTTACTGTGAAAGCCATTTGTGCAGCTCGGCGTGGCAGCAGCAGCTTGCAGGCTGCTGCCCTGTACTTCTTCGAAACGAGGTTGTAGAGAACAGGGTTGATGGATGCGCTCAGGTAGAAAAGCTGCAGGGCGAATATATTAAAGTACTGGGAGAACAGCATCGTCCTCATGTCCCGGGTGTTTATAAATATGATCCTGCCAATGTGGAAAGGCAACCAGCAAATTACAAAGGCCAGAACCACCACAGCTATAAGACAAAATAACACATGCGGCAGTTAAGGAGTGAGTTAACTTTTCAACCATCCAGTAAACTTAATTTTATGTGGCTGATTTTGCAGGTTCTTCTAACTGACAGAGATGATAATATAGAAATAATGGCATTGAATTGTTGGAAAAACATGAAAATGGGAATAGCATCAAGTCTGACCATTAGTCTTTGAAGTAAGAGGTAGCTGGTAAAATTTTAAGCTAAACCGTGAGATGAGGTTTGCTGAGAAAAATGTGAACAAACAGGCAACATCTGTATAGTAAAAATCAGGCACTACAGAAATTCCCCTGGCTATGTCTGTAAGACCACATATGAGATAGGAAAACAAAAGTCAGAATGAGGAGTTTTTGTGGAAGCTCCACAGCAGCTCTATTTGCTGCAGAGTTGTTTAACTTGTCTGCATCACTGAAAAAGACTGGGGCTGCACCTCAGTCACCCAAGCTCCCACAGCATTTGCTCTGTTGTGATGGGATGGTATCTAACATAAAGACTTTACAGCGTAGTTGGGCTATTAACTTTTTTCCACTAAAGCTTTTTCATGCATCCCCTGACCATTACTGCTGGAGAGAGCTATTTGCCTAGATGGATCTCTAGCTCGAGTCACTTCAGCTGTTCACCTGGCCCTGTGTTGCATTTTAGCACGAGAACAAATACAAACCCTCTTGCAATGGCAACATAGCAGGAGCAGATGAGGAACAATTACCTAAGTGTATTACTGTAAACATACTTTAAATTATTTTTGTTTATAAATGCAATCATTTGTAGGGCAAACATTTGTAGGGCATCCTCCGTGTTTAAATAAAAGGGATGCAGCCAAATAAAGTTTACATCTGAAAAACACCAAATGCCTAGTGCTGCTGGATCTTTGAGATAAGGGGGCACTGGTCTCATTCAGTGGATTCTGAGTTCGTGGGTGTTTCTGTCAGAAAACCTTGTGCCTACTTCAGTGTAAGTACCTTCCTCAAATAAGTCGGCAAAACTCTCTCAGGCTTATTACTTTCTTTCCATTGTGCTACACTATTTCCATCCAGCCGATTACACCCTCAGTAAAAGAAGTCTCCCATGTGACATGTAAAAACTACACTAAAGGTAGGCAAAGATAATAATAATAAAACATTTTATGTTCCTTAGTCAATTGTTGGATTTCTTTTTTCTTTCCCTTCAGATTGATCACTACTTACAAACATTAAAGCCCTAGAGCAGACTAAGATCTCTAACTTTCCAGAGTCTGATGCTGGGCTACTGAATGTATGACTAAGAAAATGAACTAAAAATTATTAGTATCCTAACATCTGTAGGAAGTGCTTTGGTATTACAGGATTTGTCTCCGAACAGCTCGTAGGGGCTAAGTTGCTGTTCTTCAGCCTCCTTGGGCAACCAATGGATTTACTTCTTGGAGAGCTACAAATGACCACTAAGAACTTACTTTTCAGAAGCAGAAATTTTCTACGCAGAGGTGTTGCTGCCCACTGGAAGAGACTGCTGATGTTTCCACAGTTTTTCTGAAGTTGCAGGCTACCTTGTACTTAGTTCTGCCTGGTAAAGTTCAGACAACGGGTATTTCTACGGAAGGCAGTCGTGCTGCTGGATGTGCAAAGCCACGCGGGTGAGCCTCAGCTGCGGGGAGTGAAATCCCTGCCGCGGGAGCTCCCGGGAGTACTGGTGGGCTCGGCAGCGCGGCTGGGATGTCTCCCTGTGCTATTCCCTATCCTGCACGGGAGCTGCGGGGTGCTTCAGCCCTGCCATGGCCCCCCAGCCCCGGTCCTTGCCCCAGCCGTAGCCCGAGGGGGATGGTAGCAGGACTCACCCAAGATCCTGACCGTCTGGCGGTGCCCCTTCTCCCGGAGGAGCGAGCCGGGGCCCCGCAGGCGGGAGTTGCTCCGCCACAGCTCGCGGCCGATGAAGCCGTAGAGGATGCTGAGGCAGGTGACGGGCAGGACGAAGTAGAAGGTGGTGACCCAGAACATGGTGGCCAGCAGGCCGGACTGCAGCGCCTGCGGGGTGGGCTTGCACTCGCGGCTGAAGTCAGTGTGGTTGTCGGGCTGCTCCACGCCGACCAGGAAGAAGAAGGGGCTGGCGGAGAGCAAGGCAAAGGCCCAAAGGACGCCGATGGTGGCTTTCACCCGGCGCTTGGTGACGACCACCTTGGCCTTGAGGGGGAAGCAGATGGCGAGGTAGCGCTCCACGGTGAGGGCGGTGATGTGGAGGATGGTGCAGTAGGTGCAGCCCTCACTGAGATAGTGAGAGAGGCGGCACAGCAGCTGCCCGAAGATCCAGGGCCGGGAGCGCCAGAGGCGGTAGAGGTCGAAGGGCAGCCCCGTGAGGATGAGCAGGTCCGAGACGGCCATGCTGCCCAGGTAGAAGTTGGTGGTGGTCTTCATGTCGCGGTAGCTGCGGATGACCAGCACCGTGAGGACATTGCCCGCCACGCCGACCACGAAGAGCCCCAGGCAGACGGCCGTGATGGGAACGAGCACCCACATGGGCAGCACCAGGCACAGCCGCTCGTCGCAGGGCGGCCACGGCCACGGCCACTCGGGCTCGCCCTCGCTGCCGTTCCCGCCGCCGCCGCCGCGCCGCATCCCGCCGGGGGACGCGCCGTGCCCGGGGCAGCGCCGCTCCTTCCCCCGGCCCGGCTCCGCCCCGCCCGCGGCTCCGCCGCCCGCGCAGGTACCGCGCCCCCGCCCCGCCCCGCGGGCCCGGCCGGCACTGAGGGGGGCAGGCAGGGAAGGAGGGACGGAAGAGGGGCGGCGGCCGTGCGCGCACAGGACTGACCACCAGCAGCGAAAAAGAAGGTACTTTTATTGTCCACAGACTCTTAAAGGTACTTTGCTACATCGTTTTATGTATTTTCTATCAGACTATACAGGTTCGTCTTCATGGAGCCCGACGTTGTACAACCGTAAAGTGATATGTTTGGTAGTGTATCTATAGCGTTTTAAAAACTTTAGAGCTTCTCTTTTTCTTTTATTTATTTTTGGAATGTACAGTATATGAGGTAAAATTAAGATTACATTAAAAACTGTCTTCAATGCAGTAATATGCACTGAGGCTCAAATGGCAAATACACTATTAAATGACTATCAAAAATAGGAGCTCATTTGAATTTTACTATGAAAAACGTAAGTCACTGCAGGTTACCTGCAGTAACAAATCTTACCGTTTTAGACATTCAACCGTAAGAAATCTCTGGGCTGTGACACGCAACCTCATTTGCACTGCCAAACATGGCACTTTTAAGAAGGTTCTAGAAAACATCAGTTATCGCGGTATCCTGCGGGAAGGTATCAGCCTATACGTACAAATGACAAATTTGAAATAAAATGTAAACATACAGTACATTTTAAAGACAGATCGTTCTCGCCACGTAGAGGCCAAGTTCTTTGCCATTTCTTTTTTTTCTTTAAAAAAAACGAAACTCAGCAACATTATTCTACAGCACAGATCATTGGACGTATAAACAATTACAATACATGCCCGTTCTAAGATAAGAGAAATTCTTCAGAGATCTTCAAAGCACAAGACAGAGGTTCCTTTTTTTATTATTATTAAGACTGACAGAAGTGTTTAATACTATTAAAAATGCTAAACTGAACACAACTAGAAGTCATTAATGATCCACTATCTTGTAACTCAAATAAATTAAAAGCTAATTACAAAGTGTATAACAAATAACATAAGTGTGATGAGACAAGGATTTTTTTTTTTAAAGATAGTTTCACTACAAGCTTTGTGTCACTGGCAATCATTGACATCTAGCAAGATGTTCAATGGGATACTTGTTAAAATTCATTCTGGTCATTCAAGAACTCACAAATGCAAGCTCACAAAACATTGATGAGTTATGCAATTGCAAAGTGCTCTAATGCAACATTAACTACATGCAATCAACGTACAGTATCCAAAGAGACATTACATTAAACATTAGGATCTCAAGAAAAAAGCAGCTTTAAGTTTTCTGGTGCAAATTACTACACTTCGTCTTCTGATTTGGTGCCCCAAAGAAAGAAGGAAAGAAAGGAAAGAAGGAAGGAAGGAAAAAACGAGAAAGAAAGATAGAAAAAAACCGAACAAAAAAAGGCAGTGCTTATTTCTGGTGGATATGGCAAGTGAATGTTGGGGAAACAGCAAAAATTCCATAATGAAATTTATCTCAAAATTCTATTGATTAGCCAAAATCAGAGGGCACAGACATCTGTATAAACTGTATCCAATCAAAGGTCAACTTTGGAAATGTGTGTTTCAATTTAAATAACAAATCTAAGAAGGTCTCTTACACTCTCCCTTCTATATTCAGAAGAAGTAAAAGAGGCATTTTTGTAAGTAAACATTAAATCCTGGGGGTAAGATAAACCACTTGTGCCATCTCCTTGTAGTCTTTCAAAAGCATCTACTTGCAGTGAAGAACTCCACATTTATCACATAAGAAGCTTCCTTCATGCACACTCTTCCATCCAGTTTATTATTTGCTGCCTGAGAAAAGCCCCTTCTGTTTTTCAGCACAAATCCTGCTTCCCAAATAATTAAGACAAATGAGGAGGTAGAAATACAGCGCTAAATTGCTTTCACAGCATCAGATTAATATTGTGTACAGCACAAGTTTGTTAGTGTAAGTTTTAAATGCGATCTACACATTCTTCCCTGTTATGTTAGCAACCCTTAGATGTGTGGGCCAGGAAATCATCTTTACACTTGCATTTACTGGTCAAGGCCTTTTCGTTAAACACTGCGTGCCTGCCCCATATCGAGTTTGTACTGCATGAAGGCATATAAAGAAAAGATTATATTTCTGTGGCTTGCATTTTAATAACATGTGTCAGCCTATACCTATGAGTAAGCATTTTAAAGTGGCTGAGAAAGTTTGCATCAGTCCCAATGCCGGTGCTAAATGCCTGGTTTTGTAAAAGCAAGAGAACAGAATTACTTTTAGATGATGAGAAAGTAAAATGTAATGGGCAGCATTATAAAATAGATCTCTCTTCTTCACTTTATGACGAAGTACTGAATGATAACAGCAATCAGAATGGAAAAGATAGCGAAAAGTGCAAGGATGACAGCAGCACACACTTGGTCGCTCTGTGACCATTGTGTCCTTGTGGTTTGCACAGTGTCCTTGTTGGTGCTTGCCGGTGGTTCAGTCCTCTGAGAGATGAATAGCACTGGGGCGCTGTAGGGGCCCACCAGGTCCTGGTGACCCGTGGCCTCTTGGCACTGGCGAATGGCACATGCGCGGAATCGGTATTCACAGTTCAGCTGGAGGCCTGTGTATCGGAACGACCAGTCTGGGCCCTTGTAAATCTGGCAATAAGGGGGGAAAAAGGGATACATCAAGTAAAAAAGTACTATATACACACATGTATCTTAGTATGGTTTGCTTTATGATGAGGGTAATTAAAAAGGATGACAACTCACCAGTGTTTTCACCCACGCAAAGAAAAATGGACAAAAAAGCTCAAACACGCAATTTAAATACCAGATAAAGTCTCCAGTTCTTTTGGTGAAACACAAGAAGTACGCTAGCTTGTGTGGAATGATGAGTACACACCAAATAAACTCTGTCACAAGCCCCAGCATTCAGGTGTTTTAGTGACCACTCACAATGGGATGCAATATACAATATTGTAGCACAGGATTTTAGGCAGTTAACTCTGTATCAAGCCAATTAATTAAGTCTAATTCAATCCAAAGTATTTTGTTGTGGTTATCTGTATTTAAAACATTATGATTTATCCCAATAAACAGTGTATCAGGAAAGCCAGAGAGTCCTCTTTATGATTCTTAATTTCATCATATTCCCAAGACAGAGATGACTTATGAGGGTGGTCTCTCCAGAGGTCTCTCAGTTGGCAGGTTAACATGAGTTCACAATACTTCAGCATGGAGTGCTTAATTCAGTGAAATCTAAATTCTGGTTTCTCAAATTAATTAAATTTGCAGCTATGTAAAGGTTCTGTGAAAGCCAACAAAACCTCACAAGGCTATAGTTATAGTCCTTCAATAGGTATGGAGGTATTTGGTGAGTAGCACAGCACAATTTGATTTCTCTCTTTAAACCCCTTCACCCTCCCACCTCCAAATATCTGGATTTGTTTTATTTAAATGGTAGCACCATATAGAAAGATCACATAATCAGAAGCTTTCCCTACAGTTACCATACTGTTAGACAGTATCCTGAAAATGTAAACTAGAAGTGTAAAGAAACAGGAAATCCCTTCTGATTCTGCTGTTCAAAGAGCTCTTGCTGTGCTTGAGGCTACTCTTAAAGATCTCTGACAAGCTGAACTTTACTGGAATATACAACCTAGAGACTTTTTTCTCTGAGGCAGGGCAGGCCATTGGAAATGCAGCTTCCTCAAAATTCTGCTAATTTGGATCATGCATTTGGGAGTGAGCCAACAGGCCACTGACACACATCCTACTCCAGCTCCAGCTATGCCAGCTGGCAGGAGTTACCATCCTCAGCTGCTCGTCCCCAGTGTCTTGCCAGGAGTTGCCCTCTCCTCCAGTCTGTTTCCTGGGGTATTTATATGGTTGCTTCCTAACCCCTTTGAAATCTCGGACTGATGTATACAGCTCAAACAGCACAAATTAACTTATTTTGTCCGTGGCATGGAGGGAGCAATGACATGAGCAATTTGGATGATGGATCAGGAAGAAGTTGGAGAGTGAAGTTTTGGCAGTGAAATAGCAGGAAACAGCTTAGAGCAGACTTTCAGGCAGGTTTTTTTTTTTGTCCATGTCAAATAAAATTTCCACCATCATGTCTAAGTGTCTTAAAGGCTGTTCTCATACTGTTTACTTCTTGATTGTTCCAATTTTAATTTTTGCAAATTAGTCTTTTCATTTTATTCTAGTTTACTATGCTAGACTGCTCTGCAGAGGCAAAAGCAATCACACACCTCAGTCTACTTTGTTATTACCATACTCAAAGAGCAAACTTTATTTTCTTGCCCAGATAATTTGGCAACAGACACTGATAATCAAAGTGTGATTTGACTCTGTGTCTAAAAGCAACACAGACCACACCTTATGTACCTAATGTTGCATTTACAATGTTGAAGTTACAAAAAAGAATATTCACATGGCAAGATAACTCAGTTTATGGTTCATCTTTGACTGAAAAATTTAACAAATGGCCATAACAAACACAGTGCTGCACTAAAAGTTATGAAAATATAAAGGCCTATAATCTACCAAAACACAGGTGAAACTTATTCAATATTGAACTATAATAAAATTATAATATACTAGAATTAAATGCTTCTGTCCTGGAAGGAAAGTTCCTTGGCTTAGTAGCATGAAACAGTTTTCAAGCCTAATTTCATGTCAAATATCAGGCAGTTTATAAACTGTGAAGCAAAAAAACCCCAACAAACAAACAAACTGGGAAGCAGAATTAGCACTGAATGCAGGATAATTTGTACCTTGGCATTTCAAACTGCTTCTTTGCTCTTAGTGCAAAGAGAAAGAACCCTTTGACCCTTTTCTCCCCAGTCTCAATTCTGTACCATTAGGTAAAAGGTTTCTTTTCGTCAGTTGTTACATTAGTGGATGACTTTCTCACCACTTGATGTGCCAAGCTGTATTTAGTGAACATCAGTGTAACCCAGAGAGGCTGTAATTTAGTGCAGAATCTCCTTCTGAGATGAAGGAGATGGGTTTAGGAGATACTACCTTATATTATTTAGTAACAAAAAGTTAACGTGGTGACTAAAACCATACTGGAACACAATAAGCTTTACTAAATCTAATCTCAACTAATTTCACTAAG
The DNA here is from genome assembly GCA_013401135.1 of Cettia cetti. NCBI lineage: Eukaryota > Metazoa > Chordata > Aves > Passeriformes > Sylviidae > Cettia > Cettia cetti. The sequence continues at coordinate 48,835 of VZUI01037495.1, read as the reverse complement.
CTAGTTATCACAAACAATAATCAAAGAAAACTACAATAACTTAAACACATCATACCTGTTTGAATTCTGAGTCTTTTCCCACCATGACCTGAAGACAGTAGATAACTGGGTCACCCTTCATGGGCTGCAGAACCTCCCATGTGATTTCACAAGTGTGATCATTTATTCTCTCTATCCTTGGTGCTGAAGGGAGGAAGCATAAAAGTGACAGCCAGCTCTGCTTTCCCCATCACATACTGTCACATTCTAATGACCCTTAAAATTCTATATTCTACCTCCTATTTTGTCTCAGAGAAACAAAATATTCAGATTCAAATTTATTCTTCCTCCAGTGTTTCCTGGAGCAACAACTAACAATTCATACAAGCCTCTCCTCCTAATTTAGGTATCATCCAAGAGAAAGCAAATAAAATTTAGTGACTGTAAGTGTGCATCATATACCAAAAAACCCCCAAACAATGCTTAATATTATTCTAAACATGCTAGAAAGCATTTCCACCCTAACACACCACTCCCCCAGTAAGCAGGGTACTCTAAGTACAAACTTTTTATGTCAAAGAATGTATAAACCCCAAGTCTTTAATTTCTGGAGTGAATATTTTAGGCAATTACATAAAAGGAACATTCTCCCACTATCCCTACCTGCACTTGAAAAGGGCTTAATATTCTCAATATCCCAAATACAACACAATACTGAAACCAACCTGCTATCCTCTCACCCCCCAAATGACAAAAGAAGCACTCTTACCTTTCAAGGCAGCTGGAACAGATTTGGGAGTAGTGAAAATATATTCTTGAGAAAGGGGACCTTCACCAGCTTCATTACAAGCCTGAATACAAAATTTGTATGATGTTGACTCACTGAGTCTTTGAACTTTGTATGTATGACATGGTCCTCTGTATAAGGATACGAACCTGAAAATGGAACGAGGAGCTTATTTTGAACACAGAAAAGGACTTCTGAAGCAGCTTAAATATTGTCTTGAAATCTGTTCCCATAATTTCCCACAATCGAATGAAAAGCCTAGAAGCACTTACTTCAGAGTTAAACAGTGTTCTGGCTGCTATAAAACAATAAGCTCATTTTCCAGGGACAAGTTTTTATTTCTCATGTGTTTGAAATAAAGATCTCTTGCACAAAGAACACCACAGATTCTCTCCTACCAAAAATGTTCATAAGCATTTTAAGAAAATATGTTGCATTTGAAACAATGGGAAAAAGACAGCAGTTGTTTCTCTCAATGAGCTGCATTTTTCTTCCTTGGCCATCTACTTCTCCAACAGCTTTAGCTTTTCAAAATTAGGTAACTAGATTTTAGCTTTTTGCCCCTTTTTAACTTCCTTACTACATTTAAAGAAAGCGCCGTGGTTCCAATTGCTTTTGTACATCATTGTTGGAGATGAGCTCATGCAGACCTGCACAGGAGGGCAGAGTCACACCTGCAGTGCACCAAATGTGTTTCTGAGGGTTTTGTTCACTGGCCACTGTCCTTCATGTGGCAATTCCTGCACAAACTGATCATGGCAACTCTTGTTTGATTTTCAGTTTAGGTGTTCCCAAGCAGGCATTGTCATCTACTTTGGCTTTTTCTTCTCTTTTAAAACAGATGGTAGCTGCAAATGACCTAGTCTTTGGTAATGGCAATGAATTTCTTTACAGTTAAAGAGTCTAATTTATTTTCCTCCTTACAGCACATCAATTTCCCATAGCAGATATCTTTTATCTTTTTGTCAAGCTAAAGCTGCTCATCAGACATGGAACACTCTGTAGCAGTACCGCTCATCTTACCATTTAGGCAAGGGATCCCTCAAAATAGTAATTTGTAGTAATTTCCACTAAAATAATTACATTTAAGGCAACAGAGAGTAAAGCATTCATCCATTCCAATATTAGATATATAAAATTCACAACACTGATTAGACTTGTTACTTTGACAAAATATTTAACCAGAAGTGAGAGAGAAAAGTGTGCTGGTATAAAACACTGCATTGAACTCTTCATGTTGAACTGTAAGTAAAAAACAATGAAGTTTTTAATGTTGTACTCAGCACGGAACTCTAGAGCCCTTCTTGCCTTGCCAGATGAGAAAACCTCCTACATCTGCTGTAAATTCACCAAGGCATATGGAATTTTGCCCTTTGCTGCCATCTCCCAAGCATCAGGCCACGGTGACACTGGGCAGGTGAAAGCAATGCCAAAACCAACCTTCTGTTCTTGTCCTCCATTTGCAGGTGGTACTGGATGGAGTCAGTTAATGCTTTTGCAGTTCCCTCTCCCCACTTCAGCTTGAGAGTCTGAGAACTGTATGCAGCACATTCCAGGCGAGGTGGATCCGGGGGGAGAGGCTTTGTTTTCAGTTTTATGGTGTGGCTGAAAGGACCCGCTCCAAGACTATTTAGGGCTTGAATTCGTACCCTAGCATTTGGAAAAAGAAAAAATAAATTAACTTGAAATTAAATTCTAAAAATAACTGGTCATATCCATCATTCTCATTAAATAGAGAATAATGGTACTATCTACAATGAAGACTTTTATCAATATTATGCTTTGATAGACTGCCAAGAATATGCAGGTGTATCACTTTCCTTACATTTTAAGGAGCTGGCTTGATTAGAAATAAAAAAAATCAAAATAAATTCACATTAGCGAAAAGTTGCAAAAGCTCTGTGAGTTACTTCAACAGTGGTCCCTCTTTCTGACTGTGCAGGCCTTGAACCAAAATTTTTGATAGCCACATTAGAGTGATGAGGCAAAGTAAAAAAAACCTGCCCCAAAGAAGGGAAATTGTATCTGTGACTATTTTATCAGGTGAGTTCAAGGATGACTAACAGACATTTTTGAGGACTTTTTTGAACAGATCCTATTCACGTGAAAATAAAGTGATGGTGTCCAGCCACCTCTCTTGGTGTTTCCACCAGTAGCACATCTCTGGGCACTTGCAAACACAAGCCCTCTTGGGTCTGCCTGCAGGGTGCGAGGGGGAAACCAGAAGTCGCCAAGTGTACAAAGCTGAGGAAGTAGTAGAATTTGATACTCAGGGATAAGGTAGGGTTTTTTTTTTTTTTTTTTCTTTGATACTCCAAGGAAGACAATGCTGGTACCAGATTGGTAAGTAAGAATTAAAAGACTTTGCCAAGAAATTTATTTCTGAAAAGGAAAAAGCAGATATCAGAGGCTCTTTATGCCTCACAGGTAGCCACAGGGAGCAAAGTGTGTCTAATTTCATTTTGCAGACTTAACATTTGCTTGTCCAAAACAGTATCTAGGTAACTGGAAAAAAGTAATCACAGTAATTAAATTCTGAAACAGTCAATCACACAACTGTAAAATGTGGAAACACAGATGTGTATGCAGACTAAAGAATAAATATTTCTCCTTCACTACAGTAATATTTAACATTATGCTAATTTATTAGAGCCCAGAACTAAGGTTAATACATGCAATTTTTTTTTTATTTGCACAAGGAGTTGACAGTGTATTCTATAAAAAAACTTATGTGAGTAGAAGTATAAACCTATCTCTGCAATGGAACCAACTCTTTTTTTCAGTCTATGACACAGAGAGCAACAGCTCTTCAGACTGCCAGCATTATTGTTAAATAATTATAAGGCATACAGAAACACTGTAGTCTGACATAAAGCCATAAAACAGTAATTAAGGTTTCAGAAAACTGCGTAGCCAGATGATATCCTAATTATACCGAAATCAGAGTGGGCTAAAAGTCTGACTTCAGTGGGATTGCCATTCTTTAACACTGAGGACATGTTTTTGTAACAGGGATGTAGTGCCTTCAGGCAAAACTACTGTTTTTTGCATTTATATCTTTCAGTAACCCTTGGACAGAACATAAGAGATGATTTCAGCAACTAAAATTCTTCAAAAGAGATGCATAGCTGGCTGATTTTTCAAACTGATACTGTTTGTGCCGACTTCCATTTTTTCTGCAGATAAGGCATTGCAAGTTGCAATGAGCTGTCATTAGAACAGACTGGACAAGGTCCTTCCTTGGATGGATTTTACCTTTTCAAACAGAGAAGCAACCAGTCCAAACCCAGTTATGAATCTGAATATGTGATGTGGATGCAGTTAAACTGTCACATTAACCAGACAGATACAACAATACTGCAATAAACTAACATCAATTATTTTTGACAGAAAATAAAAATAGCACATCTATTTATGATGGTCGTCATTACAAAACTTCTTTTTGCTCCATGGCTGTGCACTAATGTGCCTCTGAGAGTAATAATGAAGACAATAAAAAAAAATACAAGGAAACAAAGCACCCTGTGGAGGAAACAGTAGGCTGGCAAGTAGCTGTGCTTCACATACCTGTAGGTAGTATCTGGCTGTAAGCCATCTATCAAATAGGTCAGATCCTTCCCAACAGTTATTGGCTGCTTATCTCCAAAGTCTATGCTGTAGCCAAGGATTTCAGATCCATGGTCACAAGGTTCTTCCCAGCTTATAGCAAGGCATGTGGAAGGAGAATAGTGTGGACTTTCAACTTCATCTTCACTTAGTCCACGAAGACAGGTCACAACTGCAGGTACAGAGGCTGGAGTCATACATGCCACCACTTCACTGAAAGGACCTGCACCTGCAACATTCACTGCCTGCAAATTCAAAGTAGACCATGTTTTTATGGCAGAGTCAATTCCTGTTTCCAGATTTCACTAACAACAGTTTTATGTCTTTACCTGAACCCTGCAATAGTATATAGTGGCAGGCAAAAGCCCTTTCACTTCACAGCTGAGCCCAGGCCCACAATAGGAGATCTGCATGCATCCTTCCACACCGCCCCACTCCAGTCGATACTCTGTGACATCAGCTCCATTACTTACTGGTACCTTTAAAATGGATATCAGTAAATAAAAGTTAAATGTACTGTTATAAGAGGAAAAAAAAATCAACTAAACTTACCACAACTATATTTTGTTTTTGTTCAAAAAAAAAAAAAAAAAAAAAAAAGGGCGCCTTACCCTCCCATTTCTTTGCCGATTTTTAATTTAGTACAATAAAAATAACAGGCAGAATCTGATACCAACTTCAGGAAGCTCAACTAAGACAACTGCAAACACAAAGTCCAGGACTGATACAAAAAAGTACAGGCTGAGGAGCAGCCTTTAGCAAGAAACCCCTGTGTGTCCTGGTGAGAAAGTTGAGTAAGAATCTGCAGTGTGTGTCTGACGAAGGTGAACTACATATTGGTTTTATTAGCAAATGAGCAGCAAGAAGGGCAAAAGGAATAATGATTCCCTCTACTCAGCACTCGTGAGGCTGCATCTCCAGTACCACCACATCCTGCCTTGGAATCCCCCAAAGGAGATGGACATTGATGTAATGGAGTAGGTCCAGCGAAGGGTCACGAAGCAGGAGTGCAACACACAACAAAAAAGTAAAGTTTACTTGATAGCAAAGTGATCCAACTAAGGGAAGATATTACTGCTGCCTTAAATTACTTACTCTGAGGGTACAACCATTATGACAAAATTTTTTCTTGCAGATGGCACAGTGCCAAGACAAGGGTCATGACTTGCATTAAAGGATATTTTGACTAGACATAAACAAAACAAACAAAAAAATCCTACAGAATGATAGTTTAACCAGACAGTTTTACTAGGCTGAAATATCTTCATTCTTGGAGATAAATAAAATTTCACTGGGAAAGGCCCTGAGAAACCTAAACTATTTGAATAGAAGGCTGAACTAAATGACATCTAGAGGTCTACTTGTGCCTTAATTACTGTGTGATTCTGTAAAACAGACATCTAACATCACTCAAATTAACTCTATCTGAATGATTTATGGTATTTTTTTAAAAAGGCTTTTCCTTGTAGATGTTTAATAGAGTTCTCCTCTGACATTCCTCCAGTAGGAAGTATGAACACTACTTTCCAGGTAAAACAGTTCAGGTTTTTTTTTTTCTGAACAGTTCTGTAACTCAGATACTTCACTCCATCTCTAAGCCATTAAAAAGCTGCATTTAAAGAGTATTCCCAGATAGAATCTTTCTTTTTACAAGCTTAATTTTTATCTATTGCATTTTTTAAATCAGGTATCTAAATACTATGGGTTTATAGGAAGTCTGTGAGGCTTTTGCTACATTATTTCTGATGTAATTATATAAAATTAAATCAGATTATAAAGCCAAGAAACACAATAATCTCTTGTATTATGTGGATACATTGTCTCTGAGGAACTATAACTGTGTTAAAGAAAAATTTTAAGATGAGACTGCATCACTCAGAAATGCAGAGCAGTGGCTGTGGCAAAACTTTTAAACAAAAGAACACAGTAATATCCAGTACCTGCACCCTGCCATCTTACTGCTGCCTTATAATGGCATGTGAATGACCAAGGTTTCACCTATTGGATAATCAGGTAAGTTTGCTTACAAATAAAGTGATTAAAATACAGTACTAGACTTTTCAAGCTTAACTCAAAAATGGAGAAGACCGTTATGTTAAGACAGGTGTTACCATGGCATTCTTACCTCCCATGACACCTGAGCACAGGCAGCAGATCTGCACATCACTTGAGGGGGCTTGCACTGATCTGGGGGTCCAGGTGCTGTAGTTATTTCACATTTTTCTGAGTACGGTCCAAACTATTAAAAAGGGAATTGATACAACTACATTGTAAAAATGAAATTACTACTTTTTAAAAGTTTACCATAGTAGGGACATGCAACAGCAACCTGAAACTTTGTATTACTTTTTTATGACATAAAATGTCTGTGGACTGTGGATTCAGGATTCATTTTAGTATCTGACTATTCTCCAAAACAACTATAAATTTTTCTTCACTCCAGCAAATGCAATGTGAATAAATCTGACACTTCAAACTCTTGGGGAAACCAGGGAAGTACTATCCAAAGCCTTATTCTGAAGTTACATGATGGCTGCACTGGAACATAAACCAATTGGTACTGCCTATTTATACCTGGATAAAAGAAAGAAAGGATTCAAAAATTGCTGAGCTATGAACTATTCTTTGCAGGGTGGAGGGGAGGTAAAAGTTAGGATAGTGCTTTAAGGCCTTAAGCTGCAGACTTATCCACAAACGGTGTCCACTCACAGATTTTAATCTGTGTAAGTGTACATTATTGAACAAATCAGGACTTTGGGTACATAACTAAATAAAGCTTGTTCTACACCAACAATTGATTTAAACACATTTAATATTCCAAAGAGGGAAAATAGTCTTGTAGCTGATAGAACATGTACTCAGAAGTTAAACTAAATATAAAAATGAAGAGCCAGGAAACACTAATTATTACGTTCTGAACACCAACAGCTGTAAAAATAAAGGTCAATTTAAAAAGCTGTATACAGAAAATAATTTGCTACCTTACTTCACATGAGAATAATGAAGTTGTAACAGTGCTTTAATAAAGTCCTTAGCATTTCCTAATGATTTCCGAATGTTACTGTTCATATAAAGACATATTTAAAAGACATAATTAGCTCTTTTCCTTTCATCTAAAAATCCCCTTCATTATAAGCTGATGTTTAACCGTCTGTTCCCACACAACAATAAGCTATGCAACTCAAATGACTCTACATTAGGAAGTCCTGATTTTAAAATTACTGTTAAATGCTTCTTTTGAAATAAAAAAATCCTTAATTAGTGATTGCAGTCTCTGGAATGAATTTCATTTCAGACTGCCTCCTTACCCCAGCCTTGTTAGCTGCTCTCAGTCTGAAGCTGTACATCCTCCCTGGAAGAAGGCTGCCCACTGTGCATTCAACATCAGAACCCTGGTAAACCTCTCTGTGTTCATCACTTTCTGCCTGAAACATTTCCAGACCATAACAGGTAATGGGTGAACCACCATCTACCTGAGGTGGTCCTAAAAATAAGAAAGAAAGAAAAGCTTATTTAATTTTAGCACATAACACATTTGGATCCCTTACAATTTCTAACATTTGTAATAAAATTACCCCAACGCAGCTGAATTTCTCTTGCTCTTGGTCTACCCTGTAGCCTTGGAGGCTGGCATGGACCAGGAACCACTGCTGGTGTCTGCACCAGTAAGGAATCAGACACCTAGAACAGAAAGATAGATTAATGAAGTTATCCAGGCCAAAACAAGAACTATCAGTTATGCCACAAATAAAGGCAAATAGCCAAGTCAAAACCAAGATATTCCCACTTTTTAATGACATCTTCAAATATGTGAAGATGCTGAAGTGATGCTATGTATTTCTCATAATATAAACCATGCCAAAATAATCACACAATATGGAAAATTTGCTTTTGTATTTTGGTACACATGCGAGGAGTAGAATTAAAAACAGTGGTTAATTATCAGTGCAAAGCTAGGACAGATGCTTGAGATATGACTTTTTCAATGTAAACTCATTCTCTTTTGCATCAGACTGCAGTTTAATGAGTTCTAAACCCTTACTCTAAGGGTTCTATACTTTCTGTGGTAGAACCTCTCAGAAAGCAAAAGTGGGCAGAAGTGTCAATCGCAAGAGATTAAAAAAAAAGAGATTTCAACTGTTTTATTCCTTAGCAATACCTAACATGCAACAAGTTTCCACCTCTGATTTCAAGTTTGGGCAAAAATTGCCTAAGAACATAACAACCCGTGCAGCAGATGGCATTGACTTTTCTGCAGACAAAAGCGAGCAGAGACAATGAGGGGTTATTTGCTTCAGTGTGATACTGAACAAAAGGAAGTTGGAAAGCCTTTAAGTTTACAGATAAAAGAATCACAGAGTATCATCTCACAGCTGCTTTCTATGTATGTTCAAGAAAGAGTGGACTGAATGATTGCTGCTTTTTAGCTCCTTTGAATCTACTGACGCACTGAACAACTGCTGCTACTTAAAAGGCAGAATGTTTCGCATATGTTCATGAGAAGCTGCAGAAGAGTTAATTACATCTTCACAGTTCTTCTGTTGATTTCTAACACCTTCAGAAAGCATCAGGACTTTCTGGAAGTTATTTTCTCTTTGGTACTCAATTCTAAAATCATGGGGTTGGGCTGTAGGGAAATAGGTTGGCAGAGTAACAGTCTCCAAATACTTGTGGTCTGGTGACTGGGAAAGCGCTGCAGCCAAGTCAGCATTGAAGGAGTCCAGATTTATTCTTAAGGCAAGGTGGCTGTAGTCAAGGTTATCTTTGCAGGAGACTTCTGTGTGGAGGAAGAGCACATACATTTCATGTTGTAAGGCAGGGCTGGGTAGAAATGGCAAACACCAAAAATGTAGGGCTTTAAGATTTTTGTGACAGCAGCTTGACAGTAAAGGCCTGCTGGAAGTCTGCAGAAAGGTAGGGCTGGCTTTGTTACACTGGCTGCTGAGAAGGGAGAGCAAATACAGCAAGACATTTTGGCAGTGGCAGCTGAACTACACCACAGAAGTGACAGTGCACATGTGTGTGTGTATAATTTATGTGTTTAAAGGAGCATGGTATGGCACAGCAAATTGTTCAGAAATACTGAAAAGAAGGGTAATGTAAACATTTTAATTGTGCATGAGAGGGCACAGGAGGCTTAACCCTGTAAAGCCTGAGTGAAGAATTCTTCCTCTGCCTGCTGGGGTGACTTGGCTACTCAGACAAGGTACTCCACTGACTACAGGAAATACATTAAATTCATAGAATTGCAGAATCTTCTGAGTGGGAAGGGATCTACAAGGATCATTAAAGTCCAGCTCTTGGCATCAAGACAGCCCCAAGAATCACACCATGTGAGAAACCATTGTCCAAATGCTTCCTGAACTCTGTTATGCTCTGTGCTGAGACCAATTCCACGGGGAGCCTTTTCAAGTGCCCTTCTTAAAACTGCTGTATTGGGTTAGGCTTTAATAAATGACATTGTATAAATGTATTATATAGGAAAAGCATCTGTAAGTAAGACAATCATCAAATAATATATAACATCAGATAGTCAGAATAGTCAGATACATTTCTTTAACAAATGAGCAGAAACTTGAACCACTGTACGGCAACACTGGAAATTCTCTGAGGTTCTAATTATGGCTATTCTGTTAGGCACTTCTGCACAAGTTGCTTAAATATCTACTGGACCAGATTTTCTTACAGAGAGAAATTCGATTTAATAAAAATAGTAGCTGATATTACCGTGCTTTGTCCTCCTTCCCCAATGCAATACACACGTAACCGATAGGAAGAGCCCGGGTTTAGTCGGTCACACACGTGTTCCCTAGCGGCTCCGCTGTATATCGTATCCCATTTGTTTCCTGAAAGGTTAGGAATAAGTGTGCAATGAACCAGAGTGTAATTTGCCACACTTCAGTACTAGCCACAGCAGGTATCCTAACTTCACTAAAATAAGTGTATGCCTGATGTTTATTAAAAAAAATAGAAACTAAGACTGCTTTGAATTTCCTGGAAGATCCTATAATTTCATAAAGATAGCTTCCTAGGTGCAGATCTGCTGAAGTGAAATAGCTTCCTTATTTGGTATTTACCTTAATTAGAAGAGAACTTACTGGATCAGCAAGCACATTCAACATTGTAACCAAATAAAAAAGCGATACAAAAGTAAAATTTTTCAGAGAAAACAAACTTCACAATACATTACCATTTTGCAGGCTGCAACTACAGTTTGAAATCGATGAAGTTTGTTCCTGTGTTCCTGAATGGTCCAGACACATGTGAAATTCTGATTCCATTAGTTGCTACTCTTAAATCAGAAACTCTTTAGCATTCTCTCTCTTTTAAAGAGATTAAGCAGGGAACCTGAGGACTTTTAATTAAATCTCCAACAACTCAATACTCTACAGAATTTAGAGGGCTGGGAATGAAATGTAATGCACAGCTTACAAAATTTGCATGAAAGGCTTGGGTGCATCATTCCAAAAGTGATTTAATGTGGACATGTGACAGAGAGAGGAAAGCAACAGACTAACAGCCTGAGAGGGCTCCCATCATATCTGGGGCCAGTGCTCTTGGAGAAGTTTAAAGTTTTATTCTCCCCATGTTTCTGAACTCCATAAGGCTACTTAAGAGGTCTAGATTTTTAAATAATTTAGCAAGACAGGTTTATGTCCAATTTAGAAATAATGTTAGTTTCCTTTCTGTATGAAAGAACAGAAAAGCAAATAGCAGAATGATCCCAGCTGCATCACTGTTCTCTTTTAACAGTGATAAATGGAGTATGAGCTTTTCTTTCATCTGCCATGCAGACAAAGCTACATCTCCGTCTTCTTGCCCTAAAATGTCTGAAATGTGTAATTTCACTTCCAAAACTGAATATACCAACTGCTAAACAAAAAGCATCTCTTGTATCACAGAATTTCGTGGCATCTTTCTTTTCTAAATCAGAGAAAAGAACTTTTTGTGTACAAGGATCAATGTACCTCTTTTTTTTTTTTTTTTTTTTTTATGTCAGTCTCTGGCAATAACTTTCCCTGTCATAACACATATTTTATTCTTCCCACATGCACACAGAGACAGGGAAAAAACCCCCCAGTTTTGGGGGTTTGTGAATGCCAGTGTATGACTCTAATACTTACCACTTATGCCTTCAGACATTTCCACAACATATGCATTTATTGCTGCTCCCCCATTGTCTTTTGGTGGATCTATAAAAAACCAGCAATATTCCAACTAAGTGAGGTAAGTTAAACGGCTTTATAGCTTTTGGGGAGGATTTCCCAATGGCAAAATCAACAGACAGCTGGAGATGGGTGCTTATTTAGGTGGAGAGCATGCTAGTCCAGGGCAGGGGCAAATCATTCCAAGTCCTGCTATGTGAAAGCCAGCTCTCAGCCCTTCTGTACAATCTACATAGGAAAAGGGACAAGGGAATCACCCCTGGGAGATGCCACAGCAAACATTTCATCTCAAGTGCTGTGGAAGGCTGCTTGAGTACGGATTCAGGGACACAGACTAATGGTCCTGTAATTTGAAGTGCAGACAAGAAAAATTATCATACGGTTTTGTATATAAAAATATTTTGAAATTATTTAAGGACAGAATTTCAAAAACCTGAATATTTACGGACAGAATAGAAGTCAAGAGCTCTACACTGAAAACTTATCTCTTAACTTCTAATATATCACTAAAAATTGAGTGCACTGTCCTCCCATGTACAGTATTCATGTACAAGATACAAATCTACAGACGTGTCTTTGACATATAATCCTAATAGTGTTTCTCAAAGACTCCTTAGAAAACTGCAAAATTAAAATAATGTGAAACAAATATAAAGGCAGCATTATACTTCAACACAGAAGGGTATTCTTGCCTAAACATCACATTATGATTGTGCTGGATGAAATTATGTTGGCTCTTAGGTAAGAGTTATGTATCATAAAGTGCCAGCTAAATAAAATGAGACTTAGATAGCAGATAGCATTTCTTTGGTTGGAAGGAAATTACTCCAAATGAAAAATAAAACTGTCACATTAATTACCACATAGAAAGAGTATCACTGTTCCAAATAAAGACGATTAAAAGTTTTATACATAAATTGATATTTTAGGTAGCTTTTGATATACAAATCAGGCATTTTTAATAACTTCATACATTATGCATCACAGATAAAAGATCAAGTATTAGGTCCTGATGTAGCAAAGAACTCTGGGAAGATGCAAGGCTGGACATGCTGAGTACTATTTATACTCTACAAGTAAATTTCTTATTATTGATACTAAAGAATTAAACACACTATTAAATGGAAATAGGGAAGAAATGACAATAAATGTAATTTTTTTACTGTCTGATTTTCTGCTAAAGTACTGCATCACACAATACTGTTTAACCTTCTCCTGTTTTACAGCATAAGGCTAAAAAATCTTGAGCTTAAGGAAAAGCTTCTCAACATCCTTAGCAAATAAAAATGTATCTATCAAAACCAAATAGTTTGAAGACACAGGCTGAACTTCAATCTTCTCTTTCGGTAAGAGCCCAGAATGTCGTGCACCTACTTTTTGTGCCAGAGAAACAGAACTTCTTAGTGCATCAATTAACCACACTTTTTAAAGTGTTGTCCTCTGCAATAACAGTCCCTGTTACAATTACCATATTATTTTTCCCATATAATTAGTTGTACTGCCACACTAAGTATTTTGAGTCAGTATTTTTCCATATAAATGGAAATGTCTCAGTTGACTGAAGTGTTACTAAAGTAAAACCTGACCTTCTGTATAAAAAATATTATATATATAATATATATTAAAATACAGAAGAAATACTCTAAATAGAGCTGAAAAACATTCTTACCCCAGATTATTTTAAAACTCTGTGCATGAATTTTTCCTTTCACTGTGGGTTTTGAAGGTACCCCAGGTTTGTCTGGACAAGTAATGTATTCCACTGTCTCACTTGGACTGCTTTTCCCTTCTGAGTTATAAGCAATCACCTGTAAATATATATAAAATACTATAAATGCACTGGATAATGGTATGCTATTCACTGTTTATGGTAAGGACAAATTAATTTATACTGTATATATAGACAGACACATAATAAATTAACACAAGAACTGAAGTTATTATATACAATCATTTTACATTTTCATTAGTCCCATAGTTAGACAATCACTATACTGAAAGTATAAATGCATGCAAACATATCCTTAAAAAAATCCCTCCCATCCTAGTATAGCACCTTTTTTTTACAGAAATACATTCAGAGATAAAGAAAGTGTTTATATGGTAAGTTGTATTAACAGCAAAGAGTTTTTATAAACTCTTCACTCCCAAGGAACTTTATGGCAAAGGTTGTCATGAAAATCATGTGAAAGACAAGGAATTATATATGTCAGGGGTAAATTGTGTTTAACTAGCCTGAGTGCTTCCATGATGAAACAACTTGCTCAACAAATCAGGGAGAGCTGGGGACATCATCTACCCTAATTTTAGTTTGATACCCACAACATCTATGTAGACAAGCTGGTTAAGATAGAACAGATGGACCACAAGATGGGTGTAGAAAACCTGACATAATGCCAGGCTCAAAGGGTGTTGGCTAATGGCTCAAAGGCAAATTAGCAGCTGCTGATGAGTGGATTTCCTCAGCAGCCAATCTAAGGTCAGATTCTATTCATTATCTTTAGAAGTGATCTGGATGACAGGAGTGAGTGATGCTCCCAGATTTGGATACAGCACCAAACTAGGAGAAGACAGACATGCTGGAGGGAAGAGCCAGACTTTCATAGGCTGAAACACTGCATGAACAAGAACTGTATGAGCTTTGGACAAAGATACAGTCTTGCACCTGGGATGGAATAATCCCAGCACCAGTGCAGTCTGGGGTCTGACTCTAACCAGTTCTTCTTTTTTCAGCTCTGCTGAGAAGGACATTGGGATTCAAGTAGGAACAAGCCAAATGAATCAGCAAAGCATCTTGGCAGTAGCAAAACCAAATTCTTTCATGGGCTGCATCAGCAAGAATTTACCCAGCAGAACAAAGGATTTAATTATGTCACTTTACTCAGCACTTTTAAAACCATGCTTGGAATACTGTTTCCAGTTTTGGTCCTCCCAGTTCAAGAGACACTGGGAAACTGCAAAGAGTTCCGAGTAGAGCCAGCATAATGTTTAGAGGATTACAGAACCTGACATCAGAAAAAAAGCTTTGTTTTATTCTGCCTGAGTAAAAAGAAGTTTCATTGGGAAGGATCTAATCACAGCTTTCTAATACCTAAGAGATAGTTACAGAAAAGATGAAGACATTGCCTTTCAAAGGATCTGTAATGACAGGACAAGAGCCAGCAGACACAAGGTGTGTCAGGGGAAATTCTAGCTAAGATATACGAAGATATATTAAATACCATAGAACAGACAGCACAAAGAAGTAGTTGAATCGTCCTTGCTGGAATGACTGAAATCTCAGCTCAACAGCGCTGGGACAGGGTTGAACTGCCTAAACTTTCTACACAAATTTGACCCAGATGATCACTAAAAGTCCCTTCCAACCAAGACTTTTCTGTGATTCTAGGAAAACAAATTCTTGCTATTCTTTACTTTCTACTTTTTAGTTTAGTAAAAAGCTAAACCACCCAGGAAAAAAGAAAAAAAAAAGAAAAAAGAAAGAGGCTTTTTCAGCTTTTAGATCTGTTTTAAAACTAAGCAGAATCGAAATGACAGCAGTGATGTTAGTACAGACTGAGAAGAGGAAATGCAAGCTAACATGTCTCTCAGACATTAAGTCTCCCGATAGAGTTTACAAGATTAATAATCATCTCCTTGTCTTTGTGCCCTTACAAATGAAGTTAAACAGGCAGTTAGCATTTACGTATTATAATAAGGTTTTGAATGGTTATAAAGCTTCTTTCAAAAGCCTTAAGGAATATTACTACTAATTAAGTCTTTCCCCTGTATAATAAAAATTAAAGACCTGATTAACATAACATTTGTTTCTCCTTTATGCTCCATGAATGAGCGAACAGAGACTTCTGTTTATTGTTTTGCTAATAAAAATAGGGTATAAACATTGGAGTTTATTTTAACGAGAAACTTAGGATGTTTAAGCAACTATACATGTAATTAGTATGATTAATGTGTTATATTACTTTCAAAGGAAGATTACGGTCATGTCCTGCAAAAGCTAGTTTCAAGACAATTGGCTATTATTCATGTGCTAGAAACATACTGTATATTTTAAATTATTTAAATATTAAGTTATGCAAGAACCCCAACAAAAATCATATTCAGAAATGCAAAATACCATCTGAAAAGGAGTACTTACATGCTTTAGTGGTAACTCAAAACAAATCAATCAACCCCTAAACTATTGCCATTCATATTGCAAAGAGAAGCTGTTCTTCAACTGTTCCCAATTCTTCCTTAAGAAATAGTATTCTAAGTGTATGTGTGACAAGAGCTATCAACATTTTTCATTTGCAGACAGATGAGGTTATTCTGACCGTGCCTCAAGTTGCATCAGGGGAAGTTTAAATTGAACATTTGGAAGAATTCCTTCACAGAAAGAGCAGTCAAGCATTGGAAAGGCTGCCTGGGGAAGTGGTTGAGTCACCACCCCTGGAGATATTTAAAAGATGTGCAAATATGTTGCTTAGGGACATGGTTTAGTGCTGGGTTAAGAGTTGGACTTGATCTAATAGGTCTTTTCCAACCTAACTGATTCTGTGATTCAGACTGTGGGACATGTTCCAAAACCCAAGCAACTATTCAAGAGTGACACAGAACATAGAAAAGCTTAGGCTGGAAGGGGCCCGAAAGATCATCTGAAGGGTCCAACCCTTCAGGGCAAAGTGAGCCTAGATCAGACTATCTAACACCCTCTCAAGATTTCATATCTTGAAATCATCCAGTGATGGGGACTCCACCACAAATAAACATTGATTCCAGTGATTATTTGATCTCACTGTGGAAAATTTCTTTCCTATACCAAATGAAACCCCTTCCACTGCACCTTGCAACTCTTGCCCCTTGTCATCTCCAGGTGGCTACTTGTGAAGGAAGAACCTCCCTCCTCCCTGTAGTCAGGCTTTAAGTACTGGCAAACTGTGATGAGGTCCCTCTGAGCTTTCTCCAATGAGAAAATACATAATTCCTTTAGACTTCCATTATAGGGCAGGTTCTCCAGCCCTTTTATAATTATTGTGACCTTCCTGTGGACCAAATCCCATTCTGCCTGCCTTTTGTGAATTGTGTGGATCAGAACTGGACACAGTTCTCCAGGTGTGATCTGGCACAAGCTGAGTACAGGGAAGATCTCTGATCTCTGCTAGCAATGTCACTGCTGAGTCAGCCCAGGATCCAGATTGCCTGAAGGTTCCTTTCAGCAAGGCTGCTCCTAGCCCCTAGCGGGCTCCTTTGTTATTCAGCCCACTTGTCTTTGTTAAATTTCATACTGTTTTTGCTACCACAGTCTTCTAGCCTGTCCAGGGGTTTCTGTAAGATAGTTTTGCCTTCTGATGTGTTCATCTGACTGCTCCATGTGGTGTCACCAGCAAACTTAGTGAGGGTGCTTTCAATCCCATTGCCAAGATCAGTTGTGAAAATGAACAGCATGGGGCCTCCCATGCCAAGGAGTCCCTAATTCAGACAGGCTGCCAGCCTGACTAGAAACCATTGATCACCACCCTCTGAGTGGGGCCTGTTGGCCAGTTTTCTACTCATCTCACATACCACCTATCCATTTTGTGTCTTGCCAATTTTACCAGGGAGAAGGCTGTGGGAAACTGTTGAATGCTTGCTGAAGTTCAGGTAAAGAACATCCACTGATCTCCCTGGACCAACTGAAGCGTCACCTTGATGTAGGATGTGATCAGGCTAGTCAGCCATCATTTACTTTTGGTGTAGGCTATTCCCAACTGCCCGCTTTGTTTGGCTTGTATTGTATTGTATTTGGCTTCCTAGTATTTCCTAGGAAGACTTTTTCAGGGACTGAAGTAAGGTTAATGGGCCTGTAGTTCCCTGGGTCCTCTTTTGGGCCCCTCTTGTACATGGGAGCTATTACATTCACCCTCTTCCAGATGTCAGGGATGTCTCTTGACCTGCATCACTTTTCAAATGTTATAGATAGGGGTCTTGTGGCAATGTCAGCCACTTCTCTTAATATCCAGAAGTGGACTGAGCCCTTCCAAGAGACCAAACCCCAGCCTTGTCACAGTTAGCCCCTGTGATCTGGGGCCCAGTTATGCTGGTAAAGCAGAGGCAAAGAAGGCATTGAGAACCCCTGCATTATTGGCATTATTAGTAACTTGCCCCTTTGCCCTGTTTAGGAAAGGCCTCTCTTATGTCTTCCCTGTGCTGAAGAAGCATTTTATGTCATTCTTGTTATCTTTGGCCAATTTCAGTCCTAGCTGATCCTAAGCCTTCCTGACTTCAACTCTGCCTGTCCTGGCAAAGTTCTTGCAGCCCTTGATGGCTACTTGATCACCTTCCCATGGCCACTATGCTTCTTTCTACCTTTTAACCATACCCAAAAGCTCATAGTTAGGCCAGATTTTTTCCTGAGCTAAAATCCAGCCCTCCAGCTTATTAGAACAGACTCAGCACCATGGTAATATGGATAACTTACTAACTTTTTTTTTTAATCGAGGCTGTTCCTTACCCTGACACCTTTATTGTGTTTACTATCAAAGAACTCATAGTTACACTAAGTAATATCACCCATGTATACGAAACAAATATAAATAAAAAACCCAAAACAGCCAAATAAAGAGCCACATAAAAAAATCCTGGATGTTAAGAACATGTACTTATGACTTGGAATTTCAAGATACCTGCAACTGTGTTATACCCTTGCAGAGGTTCTTATTGCTTCTGCAGAAACAATAATGCACGTGTTCAGCTCACAGTTTTAAGAGATTGAAATTGCAAGAAACTGGCACCAAATTCAGTTTTCCTTAAAAATGGCCCTCCCCACTTCTAAGTCAATCTCAAACTAGCCTGGTGCCCAAATATATGAAAAAAATCTTACCCTAAATTTATATTTTGTACTACGCCTCAAATTCTTCACTGTGTAGGTAAGATCGTCACCATCATATTTTGGCTTGAAACCATATCCCTGCAGAATTAAACAGGATTATTTGAAACATTATCTTTGCAGACCAGAGGATCTAACATACTTCATATAAATAAACTACTGTTTCAAACTGTAATTATTATGCTTCTCTGACAAAGTGAACCTTCATTGTGTAAAAACAATTCTTTTTAAGAGGTGTGAATTCATTAACCGTTTTCCAATCAGGAGAGGGGAAAAGATCAGTAAGAAAGACATATACAGTGTCACTGGAAATTTTACCTAACACTTTTCAAGGGTAGAACAGTACAAGTTTTAAAACAAATGTTGCTAGTCTGAAATGACATTTAGAGGGACCACGCTTCATGATGCAATTGCTTTGATCTAGCTCTTACAGGCTTAACTTGCACACACAAATTCACTAAGTTATAAGCAATTCAAAAGTCTTTGCAGAAATGGGGCTTAATAACAGTAAGCACAATTAAAAGAAGAAATCTAGGTGGCCTGGTTGCAGCAATGACAAGTTAGCTTAATTTCAGAAAATACAGTTACTTGTAGAATATTCTAGCAAAAATAATCATTGCTACACTAATACAATAATATATCAAACATATTGAGAATAAGTATTCTAAACTTACTGAGTTCTCATCCTCCATCTCTAATATATATGAAATTCCTTCATCTGATGGTGTTCCTGAGGGTTTTGTCCACTGAAGGGATAACCAAGTAACTCCAGCATTAATCAGCAAAGGACTTGCTGGTGTGGTTGGGGCAGTGCCTGAGGTATGATACAGGACTTCTTCACTAAAATCACTGTTTAAAACAGACAATATGAAAACTAACTAGACACAATAATTAATAGCTAAAACCCAAAATTCTTACTAAACACACATAGGACAGTTTCTTGGAGATATGCACAATGGGAAATTGCAAGCTGTTACATGCAAACAACTTCACTTGCCCATGAGTCTGTCAGTAACAAAATATCTGAACAAGGTTAACATGTTCATAATTGAAAGATTCCTTTATATTATATAATTACAATGTTTTGCTAACCAAAACGTTTTGCTTTTTCATATTAACTCAGTATTCTAAAACACTAAAGCTCTATTTGCAATAATATATCAATACCACAGTGTCCTTCCTTTTCAAAGTAAAAACATGAAGGCATAAAAACATTTATGGCAAAACCTCAAAACAAACTTTACTTATGTGTTCTGAGCTTACTTTGAAGTACTGGTTTCTGTAGAGATTCAGAAAATAACAGAATAGTCTCATTCAATGGTGAGCGACTTTAGGAGTTGATAAAATGAAAGTCTTATTGCAGAAAAAGAAGTAGAGTGTATACCAGTGAATCTCCTAATACAACTGTTATATTTATCTGATTTAGATTAGACAGACCTTGTGGTGAAAATACAAACAAAAGAGCTATTCTGAAACAGAGGGATGCAAAAGTTAAGTGAACAGGTACTATGCTTGCACAGATAGTCTGACATGCATCCAGCTAGACTAAAAAGCCCCACCTGCTTTCAGCTGGCTTTGCTGCTTTACATCAGATCTGCAGAATCACAAGCCTAAAGCTAGTCTATTTTTAACCATATGAAACTAATGTCAAAGATGTACTTTTAACCAAAAAGCTAAGGATTACCTAAGTGAGCATCAGGAAGCCCTGAAACTAAAATCCTCTGTATAGCTTAAACAAAGATACAGTTAAGCATCTCACGTGTGCTGAACCTGACTTGCCTGAAAAATCTCAATAAAAAGGGAACTCAATTTCACTCTCTTACACAACCTATATTATAGTGACGCACATATTATAAATTTTAGTCTGCATTGAGGTATTTTTGGCATTTAAAGGAAAAAATCTTACAGACAACACATCATCAAGAGTGTTGATAGCACAGAAAACAGTCTGTGAGGACAGTCAAAGCAAGAAGGGAAAAGTAAAAAAAAAAAAAAGAAAACTTCCAAATTTATGCAAATTTATGGGAATAGTAATTTTTTTTTCTTGTAACAAATCACAAGCTAGACAATTTCTGGAATGAAGATTAAGTGGTACCTACAATACTTTTACTAAAAAAATATAAGCTTTTTGTAGGCAGCCTGAAAATGCATGAAGAGAGATTAGATACAAGTAGTATGTCTAACTCTTTTCAAAATAAACTATTGAAGGAGTCACCTTACAAGCAGCTACAAGGTAAAAACCCCACATCTTAAAAAGATTTAATCTCTAAACTTGTTTGAACTACTCCAAAACACACTGAAAAAACCTAAGAGTTCCAGTCATAGCCGTATTTGAATGACTACTAAACAATTCCCTCAGAAGTACAGTACCATCTATTCTTGAAAATAGATTTCATTTTTCCAGTTTTCTTTAACCACTGTTTCATTAGGTTAGAATTAAATTTAAAAATTAGTAACTCAGAGATAAAATATCTGTTCTTGTTGGTAAAATTATTTAGACAAAATTCTGTCTCCAGATGCCTAATGTTCTCAACATTCTTCAGAAGGGATAAACAGGCACTCTACACTAATAAATATTATTTCAAGAGACTTCTTAATTAAATAATACTATAAAGACATCTTCACAAGGCTATGAAATATTGATATAAAAATCTATTCAGTGTGATTAGTTTAAGAAGGGTACTTAACTGATCAGTGTCTTCAAAGCTTATGCTGGAGGAATCTGTAATATGTGCAGCTATTCCTAGAGGGGTACATTTACACTCAGATGTAAAAGGGGAACAGGAAGAGATCTCAGGCACTGCACCCTGCTTAACTACCAGCTCCTGCCGTCTTTGTTTTTATCAGTTCCAACTGAATCTCATCAAGACAAAGTCCAGGAGCAACTCAAGAGAATAATTAATTCCAGGAACATCATCCAGAAGGCAGTAATGTAATAAAGACTATTGGAGCACACCAAAAGTCATTCTGTTCCACTACAATGTCCTCTGACAGTAGCACAAAGCAGGTGCTTAAGAAAAGACATAGGAACAGGACTTTTTGCAATGCATTCCCTCAGTGTTCTCCAAAGCCTCACAACACATGGCTCAGGAAGCCAGCTGTATTTTTCACATATTTAATAGTCTGTAGAAGATTCCTTCTGCCCAGAAGGAATTATGACCCTGGGGATGGCTCCCTACTCTTTACATTATTCTTCAACACTGGCCAAGCAGGAACTATTGCTTCAAGCACCTCCTTCTGCCAGATAAAGGACACACAACACACCCCCTCTAGTTCATGCTATAAAAATACCACTTTAGTGAGCTGCAGCACGATGTTCCTAATATTTGAATTAAAAAAACCCAAACAAACAAACAAACACAAAAAGCAATTTTATGCTCATGGTGAGGGAAACTATTTTTATGCCCCACAGGGCCTCAAGGTCCAAGTACTACTAGGTAGCATGGACACCAGGAGTTTGCTATAGAGATGAACTCTGGAAGTGTGATTGTTAGCCAGGTGCATCTGCTTTGCCTGATGACCAAGAAGCACACTCAAGAACTAATGCACCCAGTAATGCAAGCATAACTTCACAAAATATTTTTTTCCAAATTCTTACTTATATTCTTCACTGAAGTCACATGTCATTCATTCAAAAATTCAAAACAAAGTTTGGTGCTCTATGACATCTGAAAAGTAGTAATTAAAAGCATGAACCACATATCCTAAGCATCTATAATAAGCTCTAGAACTTCCAAATAATTCATTGATATGGTAATATCATATTCTGTCTATTTCCCAGGGTAACAGCAGACTAACAGACACCTTAGATGAAGGGACAATATCTCAGCTCACAGGCTATCTGCAAAAAGAATAATCCAATCACATACTGTAAGTTAACTAAGTGGTTAGACTAGATGATCACTGCAGGTACCTTCCAACAGAAATATTATATATTCTATATTCCATTTCAGACCATTTGGATAAAAGACCTTTTTCTTTAAATGCCACCATACGTTTTTCCTAAAGTAGCACACGCATGCATGTATATGCATTCCATATTTATGTATGTAATAGTATTTACCTCATTCCCATGTCATTTTTGGCTGCTAGCCTAAAGGTGTACCCCATTGCTGGTGATAGTTTAGTGATCCTGTACTGCTTCTGTTGACCATAATAACACTGGCAAAACTCTCCATTTCCTTTTCCCTAAAAAGTAATAAGTTAACCATATTATTCACCTTATTACATATGCATTCATCCATTAAAGTACACACAAACATGCAGGAAAAATCCTTCTTTGAAATTAAATACAACTCAAGAATCTCCACATGGTGAGGCAGTAGCATATGAAACTTCATATTCAATTAGCAGCTTTTTTCCTTTCCTTCCATTTCCCAGTTCCTTGGGGCTGAAAGAATAAAAGCCATGAAGATCCTGCAGCTCTCCATGTCAGGATAGCTCTCCAGGCAGAGACTGCAAGATTGTTGCAAGGCTATAGTTGATCCACCCACTTAATAAAAAAAGGAAGATTATTACAAGAAAATGACCCTTCCATGTCAGCTCTTGAACACAATACTGGACTACTAGTGAAAAAAAACACTATTAAGAGTGGCAGAATCATTCAATTAAGATCCTTTCATTTTATATCCCCCTAGAAAAAAACTGAGCAGTAACTGTATTTTAGTGATTGCTTCAGTAATTACATATTAGTCACATGCCCCTACGCAGAAATCTTAAAATTCCGCACAACTTGACATGCACAGTCAGATACAGCTACTTAAAAAACACAGAAGACTAAAAATACAATCAAATAATTTGCTTACTTCATCCCATTCTAAAAGGTAACTGTGGATTTTGGAACCATTATCACAAGATGCCTGTAACAGAAAAACGAGAAAATTAGAATTCTAACTGGATTCAAGACCACTTAAAACATGCATGTATGGTCCAAACCATGTGAAGAACAAGAGATGACAAATAATGCTCCCCTTATATGATTGTCTCACTTGCCAAGAAAGTCCTAGTTCAGATGCCATACAATGAATGCTTGTTTCATGTTTATGGGGTTTTTTTCTAATTTAGTCCTTGAAATGCACTGGGTACTGAACTCAGTAGTTTTACCTTAAAAGACTCCTTGCTTTTCTGTGAATCCTTCTCTTTTTACTCTATCTATTTCCAGTCAAGGAACTGTGACTGAAATGAGTCAGTTTGACAAAAATTTTTAGTTTCAATGAAATGGTATTTTATTGATAAATCCACAGCAATTCTCAAGAGTTTAAAATATTTCATTTATTGCTGTGAAGCAATCCTTACCTTCCACTGAAGAGTCAGAGAATTTTTGGTCCTATTAGTTATCCTGGGCAGATTTGGAGTATCAGGTTCACAACTTGCTGTGGTAAAACTCTCTGCTTCTGAAGGGCTCCCCTTTACACAGTTGCATTCTACTTGGACTCTAAAGTGGAAGAGAGTCAATAACACTTTGCTTCAAAATCTGTAGTTTCCAAAGAAAACTGAGCATTTGGAATTAAGTTGCTACCTTGTTGCTTCATTACTAAAATATCACTGTTATAAATAAATAACTGGGGGAAACATCTCAGTCAATAGAAGCAATAAGGAAGAAAAGAGTCCTTTACTTCGGATGTACATCATTACCATCAGTTGGCTTTAGTCTCACAATTATATTTGAAATATGTCTGTAATTAGCTGTACTTTGGTTAGAAAATAATGGTAGCATTTTGCAGGCTCATTATCTGTTGTAGAGATATAAACTTATATTATGAATAATTCTTCTGCAAGTGCTTTCGTCAGATGAGCACAATGAAGCTGTTGATGTATTTTCAGAGTATCCTCTGCACTCAAATGAGTGTCCTGCTGAGTGTGTTCACCTTGTCCTTTCCTTTAGTAAGGCTATGAATTAGCCCTCCACATACTTCAAAAGTGAATTTTGCTTCTGTCTCAAGGAGAAATGGCTTGTTTTTTAAAAGGCTTGTCTCCAAAAGGAAATACATGATAATCATCTGGCCTCCCCCTGCCCCCTCAGCTGTGCAGCTACACCTTGCCTCTTAGGGTCAATGGCACATTACTTTCTTCTGATTCATCTGTTCCCTTGGAAAAAAAAACCAAACCCAAACTAAAACTCTCCAAAAAAACCTTTCCTCTGATCACCAATATAAGATCTGGACTGCCAACTTAAGAAGATACAAAAATCCTGATATATTTTTGATGCATGAAGAGCAAATCACAGGAAATTTGGCTTTAGAGATTTCACAATCAGAGAGAAGACATTCAAACAGTGACTAAAGCTGAACACGAAATTTTTTGTGCTTGCATACAGTTGCAAATATGTAATATGCCAGTTATCTTGGTGGTTGAGTCGTTCTAGTCTTTGTTGATTTTGTGCTGTGTTCATACTGGCAGAATTCTGTTTAGGAAGAGCCTGGATGGACAAGCCACTGATTCCCATGTTTTGCCTACAACAACCAGAATTAAGCAAGAAAAAATATGAATGTAGCCTGATAGAAGAGGACTTGGAAAAAAAAAATAAAAATCTAGGCACTGACCCTTATGCTCCATGAATTTTCAACTTCAATCTTGCTGGATAAAATATATAAATGCTACTAGAAGTAGGAACAAAATCACAGGTAAACACTTACATACATAAGAGCTTAGAGCCAACTTAGCATTTATTCTTCTTCTACCCTTGTACTCCAGGCAATACAGGGGCTCAAATTAAATGAGGGCTGTGATAAGAACAGACCAACCCTCTTTTGCTTTCAGTTTGACAACCAGGACAATACTCTGGAAAACAGCTCTGGGAGGTGTAGACCCCTTCACACCAGGAACTGGGAACCTAGCTCTCCCACTTGAGCAAATGTGAAAAACGCTATTGGACAAGGCAAATCCTATTGTAAACCTGATGTGGAAGGAAGCAGAACATTGTTAGCTGGGACCCATACTCTGACACACTTCTGTTCCCTTTGCTTACCAGCTGCCTCTAAATTGCTTCCCTTGGTCAGTACACAGGGATCTTGGGGATGGTCCACACACTCAAGAGAGGCAGGACATTCAGTAATGCCTAAGAAGGTACTCTACACTTGCCATTACCTCCTGGAAAGGCACTTCTTTTAAAGAGGCCTTAATTTCTGCCTTCACAATGTTATTTATTTGTAAACTGCTGCATTTACACTATTTTTTTTTTTAAACCCAAGAATCACAGAGTAGTTTGTGTTGGAAGAGACCTTTAATGGTCAACTTGTCCAAACTTCCCTGCAATAAACAGAGACATCTTCAACTGGATCAGGCTGCTTAGAGCCCTGCCCAACCTCTCCCTGAATGGTTTCCAGGGATGGAGCATCCACCACCTCTCTGGGCAAGCTGTTCCAGTGTTTCACCACCCTCAGTGCAGAAAATTTCTTCCATATAGCTAGTCTAAATCTACCCTCTTTTAGTTTGAAACCATTATCTTCTGTCCTGTCACAAGAGACGCTTCTAAAACATGTGTCTCCATCTTTTTCACAGGCCCCCTTTAAGTACTGAGTTTTCTCCAGGCTGAACAACTTCTGTGGCCCTCCTTTAGAGCTACTCTAATAGGTCACCATCCTTCTCATGCTGGGCATCCCAGAGCTGGACACAGCACTCCAGGTATCACCAGAGTGGAGCAGAAGGGCAGAACCACCTCTCTCACCCTGCTGGCCATGCCGCTTTTGATGCTGCCCAGGACACAGTTGGCTTTTTGTGCTGCAAGTCCACATTGTCAGGTCCTGCCTGGCTCTCTATCCACCAGCACTACCACATCCTTCTTGGCAGGGCTGCTCTCAATCCTTTCATCCTACAAGCCTCTGATGATACCAGGGCTGCCCCACCCAAAGAGCAGCACCTTGCACTTGGCCTTATTGAACCTCATGAGGTTCCCGTAGCCTCACTGCTCAATCTTGTCCGGGTCCCTCTGGATAGCACCCCATCCCTCAGGTGTGTCAACTGCACCACTTGGTGACTGACACTGCAACTGCTTGGTGTTTTCTGCTGGAAGATCCCTCAATCCCACTGTCTAAGTCACTGATGAAGATATTCTACAGTATCGGTCCAAGATGGGCCACTGTGGGACACCACCTGTCACTAATCTCCAACTGGACACTGGGTCCTAACTCTGTGAGTGTGACCATCCAACCAACTCCTCATCCACCAAGAAGGATACTGTTGGGGGCTATCTCAAAGGTCTTACAGAAGTCCAGACAGCTAACATCTGCAGTCCCCTTGTGCACTGCTACAGGTCCCTTGATCACAGGACACTTGGTTCTTCAGGCAGGACTTGTCCTTGGTGGAGCTGTGCTGGCTGTCCCGAATCACCTTGTCCTTCATGTGCCTTAGCATGGCTTTTAGAAGGATCTGTTCCATGATCTTCCCAGGCACAGAAGTGAGGCTGACAGGTTGGTAGCTCCCACAGCCTTCCTTCCTACCCTTTAAAAAAATGGGAGCAGTGTTTTCCTTTTCCCAGTCACACAGGACTTTGCCTGGTTGCCATGACTCTTCAAATATGATGGAGAGTGGTTTGGCAATTGCATTAGCTAATTGCCTCAGGACTCTGGGAAGAATCTCATCAGATGTAGACTGACGAACAGGTTCCTCAGGTGGCCTCAAACCTGCTCTTCTCTCACTGTGGGAGGGACTTTCCTCCCTCAGTCTCCACCCTGCTATCCATCCACTGGAAGAGTGAGAAGAGAGGTTGGCAGTGAAGACTAAGGCAAAAAGGTTGTTGAGTACCTCAGCTTCTTCCTCATCCATAGTTACCAGTTCACCAGTTGTGCTTGTTTGGGAGGATACACTTTCTCTGACCTTTGTCTCTGCCTGACAAAGCTATAGAAGCCCTTAGTCTTTGCATCCCTTGCCAAGTTCAGCTCCAGATGATCCTCCAATATTTAAAAAAAGAGGGAAGAACAACACCTAACCACATCTTCCCAATCCTATGCTATTTCTTCTGACCTACTGAAGTAGTCCATTCTGCTAGAAGGGTAGAAGTACTCTGAGCTAGGGGCACATTTTGTCATGCATATGGGGTCAGGTTCACTTATCTACTGGAGCAAAGCAAAAGCAGCATAATATGACTGTCAGGTAGCCAAGCAGGGAGGATTTTCTAGGACAAGGTACTTTTGTCTGCTGCTTCTGGAAAACTGAAAAGCAGCATCTGTGAAATAGGCCACTGTGCTGGCATAAAGATAAGAGCATGAATGTAGGATGAATGTGCACTAATCTTGTCTTGTGTTGTCCAAAATGGACTGAGTGGTCAGCTACGTCAAAAATGTTGATTTGTGACTCAAAAGAGGGTGAGAAGTGGTTAAGACCATCTCTGAAGACTTAGGCAAATACACAATGAAACTTTTAAAACATTTCCACTGAATTTAATGAAGAGAAAGTGGGATACTCACTTTGCATGGTAGTCAGTTGCTGGCCTGAGATCATTTACAGTAACTTTATTTTCTTCTCCACTGGAAAGAGATACAAGTTTGTTTTAAAGACTTTCAGAATTCCATACATTTATAAAAAACCATACGTATCCTCTCCACATATTTATAAAAAACGACGTATCATTGAACTCAACACACCTTCTATGAAAAGTATTTGCTAAGAGTTTGTCTTTTGCTAAATACAGCAATGAGTAAATGCATTTATCTCTGAATTTTAGAGGCTTATTGTGTTATTCCTTTTCTTTTGCCCTGGTGGTTTTGGGGCACTTTTTTGTTTGCTGCTTTCTAAAGAGTAGCAAATTATTTTTTTCTTTACTTAGTAAAATAAACTGCACATGTATGCCTGTATGTTATTGCTCAAAAATCATTGTACATTGTCCAGTACATTGAAGTACTGGAGCCTACAGCAGCTCAGTCCAGTCTTGCAAAAACTTGTTAGGGCCTGGGAAACAGAGAAGGCACCAAATAACATCTAATAGTCTGCTTTTGCTGACATCACCTTATCTTAGCAAAGGTAATTTCTCTGCCTCTAGTTTCTTGGATAGGGATACTCAATTTTTAATTACATGAAATCCATGAAAGGTGACTAAGATAAACTAGCTAGATACAAAGGTTTATAACTATTAGAAAACTCTATACCCTTAATTCTATATTTCACTGTCATATTTCTCCAAATTTTAAAAAAACTGACTGAAAAGCATTGTGTTAGGAATGAAACGATTGAAGAGCTTTGTTTGCTTTGCTTCTGCTATGAGTTGTGTTCTGTGTGAATTTGCTTTTTTTTCATATCATCAGACTGTCTCTCACCAAGATCAATTTTAGTGAAGGGAGGGATAATCTTACTGGAAGGAGGAGCATGTGCTGACATAAAAAGTAATAAATACAATTTATTTTTCTCACTACTTGTATGTCTCACTATTTGAGAGCTCATGGTGTCTAGTGTAGCTGGTTGAAATACAGCAAAAGTGGTGTTAAAATATGCCTCCAACATGTAGAGAACAAAATCTTTACATTCCAGTTGATGCCAGAGACTTCAGTAGTAAAATGAAATGAATCCTACTGAAAAAAAGATAGTTTATTTCAAAAGAGAAGTTACACAAAACTGCTAATTATTTAACTTTCTGGACAACAAGCAGATTTTTAATGAGATTTTAGGCCACGTATTTCAATGCAGCAGTGAGTAAATAAAAACAGCCAACACTTACATGTACACAGTTTTGTATTTTCCATCTTTTCCAGTACTTGAAATCATTACTTCGTAAGTATAAACCTCTGGTATATCATTCTTGTCTGTGTCTTCTCCGGTGTCACTGGATGGAGGGGACCACATCAGTAATGCTGTTCTTGCCTGAATATCTGATACCTGTAGAAATACAAAGTTTTGAGATCTCTGCCATTTAAATGCTATTGTATATAAATGTTACTTTGCCACAAAGGATCAAAGAAGAGAAAGGAAAATCATATTTCACTAGCAAATCAGAGTATTAACATTGATATGCTAGCAAATAACTAGTTCTTAGAGATGCAATCAGGTTGGAAATGCAAGGAATGCCACGAGAAAAGTGCAACGCCAGGCAGGGGCTGAGGGCAGAGACGCCCGCCGGTACCGAACGCCACCCAGTGGGCTGCTGAAACACGGACCAGAGCGTAGGCAGGCACAGGAACAGCGAAGCACATCCTGGGACATGGGGCACTTCATTAAACCGTGCTTCTGGCACCTTTTTCTTGGAAGCCACTGGTACTATGACTTTTTAAACACCCTCTTGTTTCTTATGAAATATAGAGAGATGAAGGCATGTTCACAAGGTCCATGTACATACACATTGACAATATTCTGAAGAACTTCTGTGGTGGTGTTTGCCTGAGCACCCCCCCACCCATTGCAAAAAGGCCTGGATAAGAACAGTTGGTGTGACAGAAATAGATAAACAGTGTGTGTAACCTCCAGCTATCCAACAAGTGGCCCCAGCAGACAAATCATGTTAAAGGCAGTGACCCTCAGGTGGGTTAAGTAGAAATGGAGAATCACAAGGAGACTCCTGAAATACAGAAGTCAGCAGCTTTGGAAGTGTAGAGGTAGCATGAAAACTTGTCACAGGGGACGGGTAAGAGATGCTGGAGTGGAACAGAGCAATGATCAAAACCTGACCCGACAGTGTGAGAAACTGCCCTGCCAACCACTGCTGCCTCCACCCAGGCCTGATGGACACTGTGAGTAGCTGTACCCCAGCTGGTGCAGCAGCATTTTGGGGCACAGCAGGCTCAGGTGCGTGCATGAGACCTGGTAGAGAGCTTTCTCAATGGCCTGTGGATTAGCTGGATTAG
This sequence comes from Cettia cetti, assembly GCA_013401135.1. Classification (NCBI taxonomy): domain Eukaryota; kingdom Metazoa; phylum Chordata; class Aves; order Passeriformes; family Sylviidae; genus Cettia; species Cettia cetti. Next base: position 18,682 of record VZUI01037495.1, on the reverse strand, counting down.
CAGACTGTAGGGAACAACAGATCCTAGGGAACAATGCAGCCACACACAAAGCTACTGAAGCAGCCACATCTTCCAAAGGAGATGCGTGACTAGAGGCCCCCACACTCCCAAAAGAGTGGGCACTGCCTGAAACCCCTGCGTGCTGCAAGAGGCTGAGGATGCTCGTGCTTTTGTAGGTGAGTGCACAGGTGCATGCAGGTGATTACAAATTTTTAGGACCTGTTATAGAAGAATGCCTAGAAATTCATGGCTGTTCATAAGTACTGCACATCTGCTATTGTGGTTTATATGTTGCACCCACCTACTGTTTCCAATCATTTATAAGAGAATTCAAAACACGTTATATGAAATTACTAGTTTTACAATATGACTGCAGTGTATGTCTATTTTGGGAATAATTGCTTTTGAAAATTTATTACCAGAGTATCAGAATCAAAAAGCTGTCTTCACAACTGGTGTTCTCAAATTGCTATAATCTACTGAACTAAAAAACTGAATAGGTCAGCTTCAAGAATGAAGCAAAGAGGACATGACTTATTGATAGCAAACAGAAAGGAAGAAAGATCACACTATGTGAGCCTCAGTGCCTTGGAAATAATGTCACTAAACCATTATGCACTAACAGGACTGTACATCATACCCTCAAAGGGATCAAATGTTCGTAGGACTAAACACTGAAGTTCCTATTTAAAATCTGGAAAGAAAAATTCCACTACTAACTTGATGCAATCACAAACTAGACTAACACTATCTATAACCGCTGCAGTAAAATTCTAGCATTTCTCGAAGCCTCTGGAGCTCTGGGAAGCATCTGATAAAGTTCCCTCCTGGACAATCTTTACCCCACCCTCCTAAGTTGCAGCAAGTGGCACGAGATCCTGAGGGAAAGAAATGCAGGTTCCCCAAAGACCTACTGTACTTCAGGACTAGTAGATCCATTTTAAGATGATTTTTTCATAGGTTTAGCTACTTTAACAGTTGAATCTTCTTCCCCAGTGCCCAGGCAATGTCCCTTTTACTACTAGCTAAGCCTACTAGTCCTAGGCACCACAGAGTTGAACATTAGATTTTCCCTTCCTTCTGCAGCTGTTTCTCATACATTTGAAGACTGCTAACATTTGAGTTTCCCCTCCCCTATAAAATTTGATAATTCTCATTGTTCTCCTTATCTCCTTTTCTTTAGTGCGTTGCCCAGAACTGCCCAGAACACCACATCTAACACTTTGCTAATGCCAACCTGCCACCTGACAGATTACATTTCCTTCATATATAGGATATTTTCAAAAAAAACCCCTCTGTGACATAAGGAAAAAGAAGTATTTTTTTAAGATTTAAGATCAGAAGAATCCACTACTATTATATGCTCCAAGACACTTGGGAGTGGGTTTTTCAAAACGCTTGGCATTACTAATTACTTTGTATGTTTATGCAAGCAGCTGCAATTGATCCTGGTTGCAACTCTAGGCACTATGTGCTTCTGCAAAGCAGAGTTTAATACTTGAGTCAGGCTCCAGCACTGTGGAAACAAGAGGTGGGCATGTCTTCACTAGCAATCCAGCTTGCAAAAGTGAATCTCCTCATTAAATATGTTACACATGCCATTTGGGTCAAACAAAAGAGCAGTTTTAGCATGTGCAATTTGGACTGCATTCACAGTAATCCAAGATACTTAACTGTGAGTGAGGTGCATCACATGCCAGAAGTCTGCAAACATACACAGAATCAGAAAGTATGATGTTCTCCAAAGGGATTTACATGCTGTATGTAACCAACCCTCAGTTTCTGAGCTCTTATTGCCTTTTATTAAATACTCAGCCTTCTGCATCATTCTTCATTTGGCTTTTGCCTTTTCAGGTCTTCTTTTCTGTCTGCTCTGTTATTTGGTTAACAGACATGACAGCTGGTGAAGACTTGCTCAAACACAGAGGTGCAATTTGCAGAACCACTCCAATTTACATCTGGGTATAAATAGCTCAAGACCCCTAAGTATTAGGGTCATCTGGTGTCAGTATCATGTTACCAGCTTGACTTAACACTGTCTATGCAAGGATGAGGGATCCATGTGGATGCTGACAGCCTGCTCAGAGAGAAATTGTCAAGTATCAGACAGCAGCAGAGCTCTAGGACAGAAGTTAAGTAACTTTCCCATACACTGATCTGGGAAGGAATTAAAAAACAATCCTTGCACCTGGTGTTTTTGCACTTGTTTACTTGCAAGAGGTACGAAGGGGTGTTGCTTCTAATTAGCCAATAATGGTGAGGTGTTGGTTGAAAGACCAATCACATCCAGTTCTCTCAGAACAGTCTATAAAAAACACAATTTATAGTAAACTCTGAGATTTTCGCCTTCTGAGAAGACCTGAGAGTCATGTGTTGTTATTCAGCCATCCCTAACACAATGGCAACAAGATCCATATGGGGAAAAGTTCAAGGAAATCAGAATCCAACAGGAGTTTGGAGGTAGCAAAATTGATACATCCCATACTGTATAGAACTGAAAGGTATTTGTGAATGAAAGAACATGACGGAGACCACCACCTGATTTAGATGTGCATGCCCTGGACCTGGGCATTGAGAAATGGGACAGCCCAGGACAGGTCATAGCCCTCAGCACTACTCCAGGCTTTCTGGAGTAGGATATGGTGCAATGGACACTGTACTGGACAGCCCCCTGTGTGATCACCTGATTGTAGGGCCACCACCAAGCCAGTGGTGCCCATGCCAGCTCGGTTCACCGAGGGAGCAGAGCACTGATGATCCAACAGAAACCACAATCCTCAGAGAAAGTGCTTCAACACAAACATTAATAAAAAACCTGCAGGAATATTTCTGATGAGAACCACAAAGAGAAGGTGTGAAAAAACAATGTCCTGCTTCATTTGAAGGAAAGTGAGGAAAACATTGCCTCGATGAAACTGTGGAAGGGTGGCTTGAGGTGACTTGCAAGGCCCCAGTAGGTAACAGACTCTTATCACATCACATCACACTCCCCCAAGCTGCAACATCAGCTAGACTTCCACCCCCTCACAACCCTGACAGTCCCTTGCCTTCATAAAGCATAAGCCTCTCCAAGTGCTGGAAGTCTGGATTTTTGCCTTGTGTACACTGTATCTGTAGCAGACTACCACTGTGCCTGTGATGCCTTCTGAGGCCTGCAGAGATCCCTTGCTGCACACAGCTACATGCAATGATATTCAAGCAAGAACATGGTACAATCCCTGCTCAGGGATTGGAGAACCACAGAATCACAGAATGGTTGAAGTTGGAAGAGACCCCTGGAGGTCCTCTGGTGCAACTCCCTTGTTTAAGCAGGGCCATGTAAAGGCAGCTGCCCGGAACTATGTCCAGACAGCTTCTCAGCGTTTCCAAAGAGGCAATATCCACAAACTCTCTGGCCAAGTCTCCACAAACTCTCTGGCCAAAGAGGCAATCTCCACAAACTCTCTCTGTATGGAAGTTGTGCCAGAGCTGATGTCCTTACAGTACAAAAGTGTTTCCTGATGTTCAGAGGGAACCTCCTGTTTCAGTTTAGGCCCATTTCCCCTGGTTCTGAGGCTGGGCACAGTGAAAAGAGCCTGCCTCCATCCTCTGTGCACTTGCCTGGCAGGTATCTATATACATTGATAAGATCCCCTCTGAGCCTTCACTGCTCCAGGCTAAACAGCCCCAGCTCTCTTGGCCTCTCCTCATCAGGCTGTAAAGAAACATATGAAAGAAGAATCAAGACTAGGGCACTAAGCTGGGGAGAGGCTGCCTGGAAAAAGAAAGGAAGAAGGTACATAGCTGATGACTGGAGGAAGTAGCTGACTGACTGGACAAAGCCATGGCAAGCTCTTTCTGGAGTTTCAGTTGTATGGACTATGCTACAATGGGGAACAGACTGTTTTTACCCAGGCAAGGTGGTGGACTCAGGATTGTGGTGAAGATTTTTGGAGAAGACGTACAAATCTTTACAGAAAGGTTGGGACCAGGCAAAGTCCAGACAATGAAAGAAAAGAAGACCTGCCTGCTCTAAAACACAAGGAACTACAGAATTTGGCACTAATGCTTTAAAGAATATCTACACAAAAACATGCATTAGTTTTGAAAACTGAAAATATATTGGTAAATTTTCAAGCACGTAGAAGTTCACTGCTCACAGTCACCTTCTATGGTGAATTTTATGTCTCTCTTCCCTGAAGCTGCCAAAAACTTTTAAAAGATTTTCTCTTAAGAGAGGGAAAAGGAGATGTGCTTATGTAAAACAGCAACAGATATATTTTGATTTTATGGAAAGCTTTTGTTACTTACCACCGGCTTGGCTATATTAGAAAGAAGTGCTTCCAGTGCTTTTGTTTCTTCATCCTTTTCTTAAAAAACAAAATCAAAGCAGAAGAGAAGTACCCATGAATATTGTGCAGTAACTTTACAGTGAAATAGCTCTTCAAATTCAACAACTGCACACAGAAGAAAGCATTTATATAGCAGAACATCTTGCTAACTTGCATTCATCTAGGACAACATAAAACCAAAAGCTTCTGAAGAAGATGTCAATACAAAATTATTTCTAAAGCCCTTCTATGCTTTATGGAATACAGAAAGCCTGGTTATCATTTATTAATGTATAACTTTAAACCAACTGCTGCTCTGGAGAACTTAAGATCTTGAATATTTCCCACAGAGTTCTCTTTGGATGTAGATCCAGTCAAGTTTAAATATGTTATTGCATGTCAGCTGGAAGCCTACTGGTAACACTGCTGGCCTTCCTCAATTGCAAGGGAAACAATCTAAGGTGTTTTGTGTCAGCTGAAGGTATAGCTGAGCTTTATAAAGGATTTATAGTTTATAGAAAGCATTTTATCTGCTTTTCTCACATAATGTTTAAATTTTATTATCTCAATAGTGTAAGTGAACAGGCAACTCAGTTTTGAAGATATGGCCAGGCATTTTTAATTCATCTAACCTGCCTTAAACTAAACAAAAAAGAAAAACCAAGCCTGACAAAATTCTTTAAGAAACATAGATCAAATATATTTATTTTGTTTCTAAGATGGTTTATGCTGTTGAAACAAATCAAAAGCTTTTCTGACTTGTATGACAACTTTAAGTCACCACCTTCTGTTTGACAAGTCTAAGTCTCAGTACATAATTTTCCCCAATGTCTCCTGAAATAATTTTGAGAAGTGGACTTTCCCATTCCTCATATAAAATACTTCTAAGGAAACATCACTGTAATTTTTATAATGTACAAAAGTAGGCTTCATCACTTGTGCCTTGTTAAAGTTAGCTCACAGATAAACACCAACAAACAAAGTAACCTGAAGACAAACAGAAAGTAAACTGCCACTCTGGAACTATAGTGACAAATACTCAAGTTTGGAGCAACAGTTCCAACGTCTGATTTTATCTTGTATCTCAAATGTGACCTTTGGTACCAGGCTTTCACAGGATATCATCTACACACGTTTTTAAACAGCTATCATAGGCTGAGATTTCCTGGTTTTGATTAGATGTACTTTCTTTACAATTCTTTTGGTTTACAGCAATCTAACATACATTGGCACAAAATTGGCACACTGCTCCTGGCTAATAACAAACGTTTGGTGTTACATTCACAATCTGAAGGACTATGGCAGAGCCCTCGAAATCTCAATAGTGTCACATCAGATTTGACAATGACAGTATGACTGAATGAATTCAGTCCATTTATGAGATCACCAGCTTTACAGTGAAATAAAGATATTAATAATAAGCATACTCCCTATGGTAGTGTCTTGGAAAACAAGAATTAATAGGCACTAATGTGAGGTCCAGCCTTTTTCTACAAGGGCCTTTCAACAGTGAGTGGGTAGGGATAATTTTATGTAACAGCAGTATCTCTTTTACAAAATATTCTTTATCAAGTTGGATGTATGTCTTCTTATCCAGACACTTGATTCTTTCCATGTTTTCTACAATATCAAGCAGGCCATCAACATTCAGTGATTCCTTAGAACGCAAGCATGCAGAACAAAGCAGAGATTTTTCTTTAAACAGTGTCAGTAAGTGTGACTCATTTTCTCAGATTTACATGGAGACTTCCATATCAGTAGTGTTTGTTCTCTTAGGCCCACAATCCCATGTGATGAGCAGGCTGATCACCCTTAACTCCACTCTATGTAAGTCAGGCATTTACTCAACTTCAAGACTATCAAAGTGTGGTGTTCTATTCACAAATGTTATGTTCAGCCAGACACTGAACATCATATATTAATATGTGTGTATATGTAATATTTTTAACAACACCTACCTTCTACTTCCGTGTCTGTCTGAGAATTGCTTTTTCCTTTACCCAAAGACTTGCATTTAGTAGAACCTGTGCTTATACCAGCTGCATCTTGTCCTTTTGTAAGTCCATTAGGTTCACTTGTAGGGGAAGGACATTTCTGAGGAGATGATGGAGGACTGTTTAACTTATCCTTCTGAGTTCCATGTCGATCTTTTAACTTTTTTTGTAACCTTTCATATGTTTTACTAGACCTTTCATCTCTAAAGTTGGATCTTCCATGAGCAGGTAGAGTATCTAAATGAAGGCAGGAAAAACAAATCATTAAGAACAAAATGTATTTTAAAAATCTACCTAAAAATGCTATGTGAGTTAAATGTTGCACCTGTGTGTAAAATTGTCTCTCTACTCCTATTTAGAAACTGAAGTGTCCAGCAGGTAAACTGATGAACACTAAATGGACATTAACAATATGTCAGGGAAGAGCGTAATCTTTCCTATCCCATATTTTCTCCACTTAAAAATTATCCTTGAAACACTTCAATAATCTTCCTCGAGCTGTGAGGTACAGGATAAAGCCCATACAGAAAAAATGTGTTACTTTATTACACTAGAGGAACTTTGATCTAATGCTGAATAAAAAAATCCATTAAGTTTTGGAATGCAGCTAGAGCTCTAATCCTTTAAAGATGCTTCAGTAGGAATCAACAGGGAAAACACCCCCACAAAAGCATAGAAACATAGAACCTGTGATCTATGGGGCAATTGAAGGACACTAAAACACTGAAGACAGTATGGCCAGGCCTTGTAAGTGCACTATACCTGTACACAGTAACCCCAGGCATTGCTGCAGTAGCACCAAAGTCTCATCTGTAAGTCAGAATTGGCTTTGGAAAAAAGTCAGTAGCATTTAAACTGCAAACTGGTGAACTCTTCTGTCCAGTTCTAACACTTGTATTCATTTCAACTTTATGCTTAGAAACACTTTACTGACTCAAGACTTTATATCTCAAGTCTTTCCTCAGTGTAACCCTGCCTATAATAAATGCTGAAAGCTTTTAAGAAAATTACATCCTTCAAAATCACCATAGAATTTGCTCATTTTCAGGTAAGTTGGATCAGTCAGTCCAAAGAATACATTATTTGTTATTCCTTATGAGATAGGAAGTACTGAAAATAAGACCAAATAAGAACTTCCTTGAAAGGATAAAAAAAAATAAAATTAGAGAACTTCTCAGTTTCCATTTTTTTAAAGTCAGCTTAATTGACTGGAAGTTTGACAGAGGAACTTCTAGATAAGCTGTGTCTATTTAGAAATGTGATTTTTCACTACCTTTAGAGAGTTCAGTGCTCCTGTCGGGGAACTATAGTGCTCTATGAGCATCTCTTTTGTTTGTGGGGTTTTTGTTTGTTTGGGGGTTTTTTGTCTTTTTTGTTTGTTGATTTGGTTTTTTCCCTTAAATTTAGATTCCTGAAATAGGAGCTTAATTGTGGGTTTTGACTTTTGAAAGATACAGCCAAAGTCAGAGATCCAGAATTAAATACAACATCTGTAGCAAATAAATAACAAATTACAGGATTAATCCTTTACTTTGCTAAACCCAAAGGCATTTTACACATACATTGAAAATATACCGGAAAAAATTCCCACTTTATTGTTTTGCATTAGCAGTTTCACAAACTATCATTGAATTTGTATTTAAAGTGATAGAACCTGGCAGCAGAAATCTAAAAAAGCATAATTTATCTTTTATGCGTTTAATTATCATACTCCAATTTCTTAATTTAGCAAACTAAAAGAAACAACTGCCACCTACAAGAAATCAGGAAATTAATAGAACTACAAATAAGCACCCAAAGAGCATCTAGCAATGTACTATTACCAAAACAGTGAGAGAAGAAATAAAGTACAAGACTACAGAAACACTAAGACTCCCAGGAAGATCAAGACATTGGTATATTCTTATCTGACTGCTTTGTTCATCCTGACTACTTAAGCTCAGAAAATAGATGGAGGCCATTTTTAGATTATTTTAGTAGTATCACAGAATGGTGAGAAGTTGTTTAGCCTCCCTCTCTACAGCTTCTACCTTTCTCTAAAAACAGCAACCTAGAATTGCTCTCTGAAAGCCTTTCAAGGTTGGCACCTGCCTTATCTAAAGAAAAGCAAGTCTACTGGAAATGTAAATATTTATCTAACAACCCAGCCCCTGAACTAGAGCACAAATACACTTTGTCATCAAACCAGAGTAAAGGCAGATGTCAACAGCACTACCAAAGATGGCTTCAACCACTTTATTAAGTTTAGGTTAGTGGACCTCATTACTCCAACTGGACTTCAAAGGACATTCAATTAAATGCAGAGAGTTTTCTGAAAAATGGACCACTTTTTTCCTCAATACTTAGAACTCCTATTTCATGCTTGAAACAGGATGTTTGCAGGACATGAGATCTCCGAACAGTGCTCAGGCATGGATTTAAATGCTGAATCACTACAAACGCTTTCTGCATCGCTTTCCTAGGAAAATCTGTAACTTATACATGCAAGAAGTAATCTCTATGTTTAGTGGATCACTGAACAGACAACCAAAAAAATTAAAACAACTTCTGGAATAATAAGCTTCAGCCAAATCAAGGCTGGTAGCCACATAAAATGTTTTGTGAACGATTCCCATTCAAGCTGTAAGTCTTGCTTGACAAAGCCCACACAACAACATAACAGATGCTGGAAATGAGCAGAACATTATTCCCTTTGACAAAACTTGCAATATTTGATGAGCTACTTACCCACATCCCCATAGACTTGTGAAGTGTGATACTGTGGAATGTACTGCGTTGCCATGTCACCGGCTCCAGTCACAGGTGAGTATATGTGACGGGGTGGAGGGGGTATCATGGCTGGAAGAGGAAGGAAGCCAGGCAGTGGGGGATGTGGAGGCCTGTGGATCACTGTGTGACCACCAGGATGAAATTCTGGAGCCTGGGGAACCACCACAACCCTTCGAACACCGTTATCCTCAATAACCTGTACAGTGAGACACCACGCACCAAAAGAGAAATGACAGTCTGAAAAATATGTTTCCATAGATCCTTAAACAAAATCAGGAATAGTAAACCTCTTAAATCTGATGAAAGAAAAACAGGAAATAGCAAGGAAAGAAAAGGGACATTAAAGGGCTATCCATGTTAAGTGCATAAACTGCAGCAATGCCATTAATTTCTCAGTGTGGTAGGGAAGAAAACTTCAAAAAATCTGAGTGGAAGGGTATCTAACAAACAACCTGGTATATTTACAGCACAAGCCAAGCTTCTCCTAAGGGTCCTGTTTCTACCCTCATTCACACTGCTGTAGGATTTGCTCTGCAGCATAACAAGTAGATTGCTCCCTAGAAATGAACTAGTGAACTGACAGACCTCACTCTGTGTCAATAGCGAGAGAAAAGGTAAAAAGTGTCTGGTTTTTGCTCTGTCCCCAGCTCAGCTCACCAACACTAACCCAGGAGACACCTCCCATACTGGCCCTGCAGCAGCCATCATCTGCATCAAGTTGTTAGCAAGCAAACTACCAGGATGGTAGTCAGCCCTCTCAAAACTCCTTCACAGTCAAGTAGTTCTAAATTTTTTTTCCTTCTCCTCCCCCTATCCCTCTACCTCTTAAGAGGTCTTGAACCCTGAAGGGAGCCACGTGCTACTCAGAAAACGGGGGGTCCTTGTGGCAGCCTCTGGCAGAGTGCAGTGCAAGGGCTTGTGAAAAATTAGCAAATGGGAGATGTGACAGCAGCCTTTGTGTGAGGTACCGGAGTGCGGCCCTTAGCAATGCTGCCAGAAGTTCCAAGCAATGGCAGTAGCATATGCAAGCCCATCGTGAGAATCTGTAAGATGCACGGAGCTGAGGTGTGCTAAGCATGGTACTTGTAGCACGTCTGGGCTGTGCAGCACGTGGGCTCTGGTGGAGAGCAGGCACAAGGGCACAAACTGTACTAAGTACTGAAGCAAAAACTTTCCCAGGCTAGTTGATGACCCACCCTTGTTTACCCATCCTCGTTTACTGAAGAGGGTGGGTCATCAACAAGACCAGGAACAAGGATCTGCCCCTAAAGCACCTCACATCATGACCTCCTCTAAATTTTTGTAAATCCACTTAAACATATGACTGTTGGTGATACCTAGAGATGATCTTGGCGTGTTTTGATTTGTGAGTATTGTGGTGTCAGTAATTTTAGTGTATGGGGTGCCAACGAATAAACTGTTCTTCATTTCCTAGTAAAATGCTGTAGAATAAAGTCACAGCAGAAACTGCAATGTAGGGTTTTAGATGAAACATTTATCCAGAAAAGGGGGAGAAGAATGGAATATCATGACTACATTCAATAACAAGAGACAAAACAACCCTATGACATAAGTTTTCACTGACATTTGAAATGAGATGGGGACACGTTCACATACACCAATAAACACCCTGGTGCAACAGGAAGAGATCAATAGATCAAAACACTTAGTGCCAAGCTGCTTTCAGCTCCACTGTTTAAGGTTAATGGAATCATGCTTGGCTTGATTTAGCCCTGTGCCCTAGAGTGAATGCTTCCATCAAGTCCATGACAGAAAGCTGCTCGAAGGATTATTGGTTTTACCATGTCCCCATTAGGGGTTGGTGTGCATCTGGTACATCTGGAACAGAGCTTCTGATTTTGTTTTCTCTGCTAGCAATCTAATTTGTACAGCCTCAAATTATCCTGCTAGCTGAACCAATGCAAGGTGAGGTGGTACAGGAAATTGTTTCAAAACTTCCCCACTGTGCTGAGAGAAATAGTGCTGTAGATAGAGCGGCATGCTTCTGGTACTGTAGGATATGCATATGCAACAACATTCAGAAGACAAAGAAGTGTGTACACAATGGAGCTGAGCTCACTTTACTTAACAGACAGCCAAAAATCAATGTTACTTAAGTGAACACAGTTTAAAAAAACATGTATACCATATGTCTTTAAGAAATGGGTTATTTTCAGTACACAGAAATTGTTCCTTATTGGAAAGAGTAATTAAAGACAATACTATTCAGATCTGTGTAACCATAGCTGTGTGGTATCCTAAAGGCAGAATATATTAGCAGTAAATACAACTGGAACTTCTGCTGTCCAATGAAATTTTCTAAACACGGAGATGTAGTTTTAATTAAGTGCCTTTTGGTTACAAAACTCCACAAATACTGCAACTTATGAGTACTTTTATGAGTAGACTCAGATTGTGTACGAAGCAGCTTCCATTAAAAACAAATGAACTGCTTAGTTTATACCTTGTTTCCTCGGGTCTGATAATAGCCTAAGTAACTTCGAAATAGTCTCCCAATTCATAACAGCAGGGACCTTATGTTAAACAAGTCTGTAACCGTGTTTCCAGGTCTAACATCTGCTTGCTGGTAGGCCGCTAGCAGACAACTACACAGATAAAAATGCTCCAAAAAGCAGTCAGAGCATCATGCTAAGTCTATAATTTTAAGTTTAAAAAGTAAACAAGCTCTCTATTATCGCAATTGTGGTGGCAAAACGTGGTTCTGGCATAGGCCTGTTTGGTTCAGTGAACCAACCAAACATCCCTGGACAACTCACTGCAGACAGTGAATACAGATGGCTTAAGAGAGGATGAATAAAGATGTGCTTTCTTTCAGTTTTACAACTACAGTTTCAAAAGAAGAGGAAGGGAAAAGGAAATCAGCTGATGAATTGCTATTTAGTTATGTGATATAAGAAAAGTAAATCTTTTATTCAGTGGTTATCCCCAACTTCTAACAGAGGACAGTACACCGTATCACTGCCAAACAGGAACTGAAGCAAGCAGAGACATAATAGAACTAAATGAAAATGGAGAGACAAAAGACAGTTATGTTGAAGTTCTTCCAGGCTGACAGCTTAGGACATTTAACTGATTTCCTATTCAACTCAAAATATAGCTGCAGCTGCTGACCTTAAAAAATATACCTGAAGAAACCAGAGAAGTTTGCTAGGACTGCAGTAAGTCTGGGAAAACTCTTAGCTCTATAACGTTAGACTTTCCTGTTTTGCAAGACTACTATCAAATCTTCTGGCTTGTAAGAGGAACTCCCATCATAAACCTCAAAGTCTGGTATGTTTTGTCAGTAATAAACACTTCAGAAGGCTTATAAACTACAGGTTGTCCTGGACTACGGTACTTCTAGTCAGATGAAAACAGCAGATGAACATTCACCTGCACTCTGAACTGGATAGATGTGAGGCACCTTCAGTTCAAAGGTCAGAGAGCTGTGCCAAAACAACACCTGCTTGGAGTAATAAACTCCAGTGAAAGGCTAATGAATGGGCCTCAGCAAAGCCCAGCTCTTCAGCATCTTTGATTCAAACTGTCCTCAAAGGAAGGATAAAGTAATTAAGAATATTTTTCAGATTGGCACATGTTGCACAACTTTTAAAATATGCACTTCATCAACTGACAACAGGTAAGAAATATAGCAAAAATTACGATTTTCATTTAGCTCTAAACTTCTTTCAGTTCTTTAAAAATGAATTCTAGTAGGAATCAGGACTTTTTACTACGATCTGAAGATATATGGACTTTTAATGATTTTTTATAAGTAATTTTTCTTGTACCTGCTTGGAAACTCAACTACAAAGGATGCATAGAATCAACTTATCAGCCAGCTTCCAAGAGATGAAAGATAAAATCAGAGTAGTAGTCTGTCTTCCCTAACAGCCTTTTCTTTTGAGGGCGTTTTTAAAAATGTTGTTCAGATTAATTGTCAAACATCTGCTGACACTGTGGGCTTTTTTCTTGTATTTTATGCATTGTAGTCCCTTCTCAGTGTACACCATTGAATGCACGCTAAGTCAGAGGTGGACTGGTCACCAACAGAATGTCTTGAGAGAGAAACTTACATCATGGGGAGTGGCATTCATGTGCTCTAACTTCCAGATCTGACCTACTAAGCCCTAAACTTCTTCTACAGGTGAGGGAAAGAAAGAGGCACCATCTAAAAGGCCACACAACTCATTATAATTCACATGTCAAAAATAGCCAAGAGAAATCATCCTTTTAATCTACTTTAAAGGATGTCCAGGTTATCCAGCTCACATTTAATTTACAGGCATCTAAATTAGGAATCACACAGCAGGGAAAAAATGACAGCCCCATTTTAAGATAAGTGGTGGAAACACTTTTTATGTGCTAACTTAGTCCCAATGGACAGCTGACATTTTTTCCATGTTGTTTGCTGTGCTTTTTCAACTGACCTTATTGCTTTACTTTTTCAACTGACCTTTTCACCTTATCTGCAGGGAACTTCCCAGACATGAACTATGTACATGTATAAATTATATTATACAAACTCTCTATATATTGCTGTCCAGAGAAAATATCCACTAACACAGGAATCAGTACAAGCCCTGCACAAGCAGATATTTGGGTCATGATTGCATTTTATATTCAGAAGGCATCTAGTACATTAAGATTCTGAACTCAGCAAGGAACTGTGCTTGCTACTGTCATGTACATAGTTAATATATAACTGAACAGGCACAGATACAGCATGAGAAGTCTCCCATCTCAGAAATACTTAGAGACATCTCTTATCTCCGTGCTTGATCACAATGACTGAAACCTAACTAATTATCTTACTGAATTATCAATTATGGTTCCAGTTCCAAAATTTGCATGAAAAGAAATAAAATGAGAAGCAAGTGAAGTGACATACCTGTGGGGCATATCCAGGAGGCACATAAATAGTAGGCACTGAACCATTTGGGGACATCATTGGAACCTGAGCAGGACCTAAGTGGGTTACAGAAATATTCAGTACAGCACCATTTAATAATTTGAGAAAGCTCAAAGAACACACTGAACTGCAATGCCTCTGCGAAAAATATACAAGATAACATGGATAAACAAAGGCAATGAACTGTACAGATAAAATTATAGCAAAGGGCACTCTTTGAAATCTAAAAAAACAGTTGAAGAAAACCAGACACAAGCTAAAAAAAAACAAACTCTAGCAAATATTTCTCCCATCTCTGTCAATAAGCTCACAGAAGAGCTCATGTCAAAACTCAACAGAAGACAAATAAAAAGAAATGCCCCAAGATGAAAAGACAATAGAAGAGAGTATAAAACAGAAACAAACAAAAATATTTGAAACAAACTGCTGAAACCAAATAGTATTCAGTTAAGAGTTACAAAGAAAATTACTTACAAAGTGGTTGTTTTTCACTATGGTCTTATCAACTAAAGTAGTCTCAGTACCACAGAAGTGGGAGGTGGCAAATGATACACAAGGTCTCAGGGAAAAGCCAGTATATAACCAACTAGTTAGTCTGCTCCAACTAACAGGAAAAGTCAGGACACCATGGTGATCCTTGTACCACGCAAACCATAAAGAAAGGAGTTTACACACACTTAGATAAATATGACAATGAGTGTGTTAAGGTGGCATTTGTAGAAGAAGTATTGCCTAGAAAATCAGGTACCTTCAAAGAGCACAGAGATGCTGTCACATACTTGGATTTTCAAAAAGCTTTTGACAATGTCTCTCAAAGACTCTTAAAGAAGTACTGCTGCCTTTGGTTAAAAGGGGAAGAGGTCTTTTCATTTATTGATTGGAGAATAGGAAACTAAGAGAAGTAAATGACCAGCTTTCAAAGTTCTTTGAGTGACCAAAAAAAGTCTCACAGGCACTCAAAGAATGTGTCCGGTGTATTAAACAAAGTTTGCAGAAAAGAAAATGAATGGCAAGGAGATAAATTGTTGCTACGTTCTCAGAGTGCTGTAAAGGATCTTACAGCACTCCCTGATCAAATGACAAAAACCCAGAAGGAATAACGTTGCTAAGTGCAATGTGATGCACCTGGATAAAACCAGAAGTGTTTCTTTACAGTGTAAGCCATAAATCAGATGTAAACAAACATACAATGCAGCTACTACATGGATTTCTAAAGAAATACCAGTCAAGTGTTGCTTAGTGGCATTTGCAGAAAGAAAGAGAACATTAAAAAATCATTGCTAACAGAACAGCGAACAAGCAGAAAACATCATTATACTGTGGTATAAATTCAGGCTGTACCTCAAATCCTTGAGCAATATGTTTGATTCCATCTTTCAAAAAGAAAACACAGGACTAGAAAAGGATAAAAACAGGTGGCTTTGCACCTGTTTATCAGGAAAGATTCAAGAGACCAGGATTCATCCACCAGAAAATGGTTAAAAGGGTTGGCAGCAGGAAAACAGTAAAAGACCTATTTAAAAAACACCTAAAAATGGAAAGATAGATAATTTATAGTTTCTCATTTGCAAGAACCAGAGATAGTTAACCAATTCACGTGGTAAGTTTTAAAGCAGGTAAGGGAATTTCTCATAAAAAGCACAGCTAAATTGTCTAACTCCTTACTTTAAGAACAGTGTAGAAACTAAAGATTAGTTTGGGAGAAGCAATCCATTAAAAGCTGTAAAAAAATATAAGTACTACTTTTGTTTCATGAACAAGGAAGTTTCTTTTGTGTGCCTGCTCTATCCTTATGCCCTTTAGTATTTGATATTGGCTTCTACCAAAGCAAGCACAGGCTCAAGAGGGACCTCCTTACTTTACCATGTTTTAAATACACAAGGGAACAAACACTGGAGTTGAATAATGAAAGAAATACTGAAACACAATATAATTTGAACAAGTTTTGTGACAAGACAGAAGGCTGGGATTCAGATACTGTAGGCTGCATTCTGCAAATTTCCAATTCAGTATATTGAAGCTACCAAAAGTACCAACCCTGCTTAGTGCAATTCCAGTAATATTTCTGAAAGGGCATTTGTAGCTCCACCTTAATGCTTTTTAGAACTGCAAATGGAAAGTATTAAGTAAATGCAAAGTACAGTAAATAAGATTAGCATACCTCATTCTGATACATATGGACTTAACAGAAAAATAGAAGCACTTCTGTCTGAAAGCCAAGAGCAGGGAAAAGGAATGAAAAGCACTCCCTAGAAAAGCAGCATGCAATCTAACTAGATTGCACATATTATAGGAACTTCTTTAGAATAAGACACAGAAGCTTGCAAACATGTTACCTAAAAAAGAATCACAGCTTTATTATCAAACAAATGGTAACCAACAACAGGGGCAGGGGGTGAAAAGACTTTTTAAGAACAAGTTCTTTAATGAATTATTCATTCAACTGTGCAACAGTAAAGAATATAAAAACTACAGCAAGTGATAAATTGAGACCTGAACATTCTTCCAGTGTTTTTGCTCATATGAAATTCAAAAATGTTTCAGCAAAAGTTTCTCCTGAGTATGAACTGCTAAAAAGAAATGAAAGTGAAGCGAAAATCAGCAAGAGAAACTTCAAATAATTCATTACCTTACTACAAAAAATTTAAAAAGCTCAAAATAATGGAAGCACATTTATTTTAAGCTGCCATTGAAATAAATAATGGTTTAAGTTCTTATATAAGAAGGTGGATTTTATACAACTTGTATCTTGCATTGCTTACCTGCAATTTTTCTATAATGAGTACAAAACACTGACACTTCCATTAAACTCACAATTTTAAACTATGGAAGTTTCAAGTCAATGGAAAATTAAGAGCACGTTTACTTGAACTTCTTACAGAACACAATGTCCTTGGGGGATGACGAAACTCACTGAGAACTGGTGATTATCTGTGTTTGGCTTTTTTGTTTTGTTTTGCTTTAAGCATCTAGAGAATATTGTTTAACAACCTTTTTAAGGCTTATGCGTTTAACACTTTAATCTCTCTAACAAACACAGAGCAGTTGTCTCCCATCCAGTACAAAGGCTGATCCACAAAGCCATTTTCAGTATATCATAATCTAGCAGTCACAAAAATAAAGGCATAAACTGAGTGCACGAACCTGAAAAAGTATTGCGGTATTAGAATAGAGTCAGATCAGTAGTTTCAAAATTTGCATCCCATCTTTTGTGCTTTAAAGTACCAGAATTAATGAAAACATATTTGAATATTTAAGAATTCTAATTTATTTCTGATTAGATTTCCAAGTGGCTGTGAAATGAAATTTCTAGATGGACACCCAAGAAAATGATAAGCATGGGACAAAAAGCTGGCAGACTTCACAGGTATTTTTAATGAACGTTGTGTCTACAGCAAGATTTCTGATTTCTTGATAGGAAGCATATTACAACCTGCAAAATTTTATCTGAAGATAAAATGCTAATATGCTATAAAAAATATGCAGTTTTTCTTTGCTAATGTGAATATCTCAGCTCTCCTGTGGTGGAACACACTGTAAGTGGAATTTTCACATTTTTAGGTATTGACTGGACTGTTACGTGACAAAAGCAGTGTGTTTTACCATGAGATGAGAGTTATTATAAAGTATCAACAAACAACAGCATCAGGAATTCATGTTAAGGGAAAATATAATTTTCCATATTGCACATAAATAGAATTGATTTCATCCAAATCACCGTATAATGAATGTTGATGACTTGATTGTTGGTAAGGGGAGGTCTCAAATCTTTGACACATTTTCAGGTATACAAGTTCTCTTACACAGTAAGTAGAAAAGAAACATTGTGGGAGTGGAAACAAATACATACCTCTGTTACTTTATTACTGAAAAATGTCTCATCAATCTCACCAAGGGTTTATTTAACGGAACTGAACCCAAGAAACAGATGTTTCACCACACTCTCAATTTATTGTTGTCCTAAATTCCCACCAGCGGGAGGAATACCTCCTTCCCCTAGCAATAGCTGGTGTGCCTCTCCAACGTGTCTATTTGAGCAGACTATAAAAACCTCATTATGCTCATTACAGCCACCATAATCATGCAGCAAAATTACCAGTGCTGCATCATCGCTAGCATCGTGACAAGCTGATCTAAATATAGTAACACCTGAAAACCTGAGGATACCGCCACCGCTCGCCTAACAGATACACCATTTCTTTTTATTTCAACCATGAAGGATCGATCCATCATACGTGGCTCGTAAAAGCCCCGGCAAAGGTGCATACTCCCAGCGCCGGGGCAGGGAATGCTCTTCCGGGGCACTCGGCGCCCGGCCCTGCGCTTCGGCACCCGGGCTCCTACGGCCTTCCAGAGCTGGGCGTGCTGCTCCCCCCACGGCTCCGGGGCCGCCGCGGTCTCCGGGACCGCCGCCACCCCCCTCCGAGAGCGCACCATCGACTGAGAGGCCTGGCAGCGCTCCGACTCCTGCCCCACTGATTTTATTTTTATTTTTTTTTCCCCGGCCATTGCAGCTCTCCCCCATCCGCCACTGCAGCACAACCGCGGAGGCCGCCGGCCCGCAGGTGTCGTGTTTCACCGCGGCGGCCGAACCGGGCAGGCGGGAGTCCTTACCGCTCATTTCGGGCCGGGCCGGGCCGGGCCGGCGGCTGCTCCCGGCGCGCCGCGGCAGCGGGGCGGGGCGGGGCGGGGCGGGT